>SJYO01004576.1:2611295-2837642 GCA_006410555.1 Capra ibex | reverse complement strand
TGACACTTCTTCCGACTCACGGTTTCTTAACTACGAAAACTTGACACCACAACCTCTTCTGAGAACTCTCAGGGAACCTGACGTTCCTTTAGGTTGGTCAGGTACGATTTCCTCTAGTTGGGACCCTAAAGAAACCTTCCTTACTACGATTTCGACTTCGAGGTCATGAAACCGGTGGAGTACGCTTCTCAACTGAGTAACCTTTTCTGAGACTACGACCCTCCCTAACCCCCGTCCTCCTCTTCCCCTGCTGACTCCTACTCTACCGACCTACCGTAGTGCCTGAACTACCTGCACTCAGACCCACTTGAGGCCCTCTACCACCACTTGTTCCTCCGGACCGCACGACGCTAAGTACCCCAGCGTTTCTCAGCCTGTACTGACTCGCTGACTTGACTTCACTAAATGGTAAAGTAATTTATATGAAGTTGTTGTACTAGAATTATCGAATTATCTTATACGTCATAATGTAATATATCGGTGTGGTATTAAGTTGATTCTTAAAGATAAAAATCTAAAAACCCAAGAAAGGTCAAAAAAAAAAAATTTATTTATGTCGTCACTCGTCAGAACGTCAATGATAGAACAGAATAGAGACGATTAAAGGAATCCTAACTAAGGATCTGCACCTCAATCACCCAGTTTTCTATACTTGTAACAGTCTAGAGGACTATGTTACAGTTCAAACAAAGATCTTCCCGACATGAACAAATGAAAGGAAAGGTGTTGAGGTTCTTATGGACAAAGAGGTAACTGCCCTGACTCATAATCGAAAATGTTCTTTAGAAAAGATTAAATTATCCACTTTTTTTCAACTAGAGTGACAAAATTACACGATACGTAAACATTCACTCCAACTTATATAAAAGGTTTGAATGATTAGTGAACGAGGGAACACTCGACACTTAAACGGGAAAAAAGAGGTCTTACAGGTAGATCAGAATGACTAAATTTTTTCGAGTAACATATAACTCTTATACTTAGGAAACAACGCCCTGGGAAAGAGCGAGGGGACCATCGACGTCGGCGTACAGTCGGACGACCAACACCTTCCTCCGTCACTACTCGCGCCAGGAACCTTCGTCCGCGCTCTCGCTGCGGGGTGGTAGTCCACGTACCCACCCCCAGGTGCCGGTGACACTTGTGTCGCAACCCGCCCCCACTCCCCGGACCCCACGGGCCCGCAGGGCACAGAGGTCGACACACGCAGGTGTGCACCCGGGCTCTTCCCGCCCCTACCACACGAACCCTCGGGACGAGACCACCGGAGGACCCACAACTTCCGGGGTCAAAACTCAGTCCTCGGTCACTGTGACCAGCACGGGACCCGGGGCCGACTTGCCCGGCCAAAGGCACACTGTCGGACAGGTCCACTGCCCGACTCGGTCCGGGGGCTCCACGTGCAGGAGGACTACGCGGTCTTCTCTTCACACCACCAAGAGTGAGTTAGGCCTCCCGGTACGCGAGAACAATTAGGACTTCCAGAGACGTCGGATTTAATCGTCTTTCTCCAGCCCCCCTCCCAAACCTCTGGTCTCTGACAAGTCGTGGACCGGAACCAGGAAGGTCGGACCACTGGAACCCGACCAGTGGACGGGAGAGACCTGGCGTCACAACAGTGGGCTCTCTCGTCTTGCTCTGGGTCACTTCTCGGGGCCAGCGGCCGCCCTGGTCCCGGTCCGCAGGGGGCTGGGAGGCCGCGTGCACACCCACTCCGTGTCGCGAGGGGACCCCAATCTTCTCCACCAACGACTCCTTGAACTCAGTTTGTACTACAAGTACAGGGAGGACTTCATCACGGATGGGCCGGGGTAGGAAGGTCCCGGGTGTGTTTCAGGGGCTACGGGTCCCCGTAGGACGTCGGAGTCGGTCCACGGGAACTACGGTCGTCACCCCTCCCTCCCTTCGCGTCGGAACGGAGGGGGAGCTTTTTGGGTCTCAGGAAGGTCCCGGTGTCCTCGAGGGGACCCTCCGGCACCGCCGTCGACACCTGCCGAGGGACCCACTTGCGGGGCGTGGGGGTCCGCCCGAAAGGAACCCTCACTCGCCGGACCCGGTCCGATCTTCCGGACCGTACAGACGAGAGGTGGGAGGTCACATTCCTTTCGAGAACCCACGTCCCGGGTGTCCGGTGTCCCCCGAGGAGTGTCCGACCAGGTCTCGTCTGTGTCCCGGTCTGCCCCTGCCCGGGCGTGAGGGACACCGGGGTCCTCTTGCGCCGGGACAACCGACGGCAGTTTCCTGGTGCTGACGGACTCGTGGCACGCACGTCCAAGGCAATCCAGAAAGAGTCGTGCCCTTGGTACCTTTCAAGTCTTACTCGGACCTTTGGTGACACCGAAGGCGGGTCCTGGTGTCCGCAGGGTCCCAACTCGGAGGTGACTCGACCGCCCACAGGTGGAACCGGTTTGGGTCCGCCACCCCTCTGACCCGGGGTCAGGTGGGCCCAGTCCTCGGCGATCGCGAGCAGGGGTCCGGGCCCCGGATGGCGCACACGGACGCCGAGGGGTCGGGGCGTAGTCGCCGGTGAGGGACACTTTGCGTGTCGGGACGTGACCCTTACTGTTTACTGGTTTTTTAGTTAAACATTAGACTAACCTCCAAAAACTAAAGGAGACTACTCAAATTTAAAGTAATTTTCGTTGGAATAAGGTTGTATTTTCCTTGGGAACTTCCCATTTCGCCCCTAACAGAGTCACGCGGATTTCGCCGGCCGGGAAACACACTAAACGAGTAGCGTAATTAACACTCCCGGTCCAGACCGCCGGGGGGGCGGCCACAGGCAACCGTCGACGCGCCAATAGTCCCGGACCCTAGCCGGCCCGCCCGGGTCTCGTGTTCCTGAGTGTAAGTTTTGGGCGAGAACCCGTATAACTGTGAGCTCAATAGTTGTCGAGAATAATAGACGACCCGCCCTCGCGCGCCGAGCACCCCTGTCTTCCTCGGTGTCTGACGGCGGCGCCGGCGGGCGTAGGGGGTGTGGGGGGTGGGGTCGTAGGAGAATTAACACACATAAGAGACCTTTTTCACTAGTAGCTTCGGAGAACAGAACTACTCTTTAACTGTAAAAGACTCCTGACGAGCCCACGGCTCGCCCCTCTATTCCGGGCTCAACAAAATCTCCTCCCGCCCGCAAGGAAGGAAAGTCCCGGGAGAAATAACGAGGACAACTGGGTGAACTACTCATACCTAAAGTACTCCAGAAAAAGTCGTAGACTTGATATTTTCCAAGTCTTACTGTGGTGGGGAATATCTGTTTTCTATTGGAACGGGAAACTTATATAGCTAAGAAATAATTGATCCGACAAATTACGTTACTTTACTCCGTAATCTAACTTCGGGTAAAGTTCACGAAACTTATTAGAAATTTTCGAACCTTCTGGGACCTTCCGCCGGACTGTTATTAACCGTGTGTAAACCTCTCTTACGTCGAGAGTCAAGCCTAAGTCTTGTGTTTGTACTTCATTAAAGGGAGGGGGTCCAGCGGTCTGGGGTCGTCCGTCGAGGCCCTCCGCCGGGGATCGGGTGGGGACTCGTCCGTAGGGACCGTGGTCGAGTCTCGGTCCCCCACTACAGCAGGGGTCGTGTGCCGTCTCCCCGACGGACGTCGGACACGGGGTACTCGGGGGAAGAAACGACAGAGAAATTCCGACTTTGTTCTTGTGTCAGTTTCCTTGGACTAACAGTAACTGTCCAATTTTTTTTTTCCATAAGTGTTCAAAGAAATACAAAACTTATTAACAAGGGACAAAACGAGCCGTCTTGTTCATTAATTCTACTGTAAACACTCATGATTAAACCTAGTGTGAATGCACATACACAACCTCTCGACGTTCGGTTTTGTACGTTTCGGTCGGAAAGTAACTCCTCTTTTACTTCTTACGTCTTACTCTACCTCGGCCCCGTGGGTTCTGCGTGTCCTCGGTTTGCCCCGACGCTTTTAGTCTTGGGGCCACGACGGCGTGCAGAGTAGTGACGGGCGCGGAAACCGACGGGGCCGCACGCCGGACCGCCGTCCCGTCATATGCCCCAGAGGTGTGGAACTGCACTCGGACCGGAACTACGGTCAGGGGAGCCAGTCCCGAGTCCCACGGGACCACAGACGGGTGTCGCGGAGCTCGACCTGGAACAGGGCCGGACTACTGTCCCTGTCTCCTCGAGCACAGGGCTCACCGGTCTCGGGACCGAGAGGTGACGGTCCGGAGGTTAAGTCCTCGTCCCCGACTCTAGTCTCCCGAACCCGGCCCCCGTCCCCACTGGCTCGGGGGTGCTCGGAGCTCCGACAGATACCCGGTGGTACCGGGACCCAGGGTGGGTCGGTGTGAGTCTACAAGGTCCCCCGTACACCGGACGTCTGACGGCCGGGGCCCTGGTCGCGGTAGACGTGGGGTCGTCCTTGGAGAGACACGTCGAGTCTACTCGTAGACTCCCGTCTATCGGAACCTCTTCCGAGGACATGCTTGACAAGAATAGAACCGGCTCTCGCGAGACCTTAGGTCCCATGCGTTTGCTGGGGGTTGGGTTACAGTCGCGACGGACAACTCGGTCGGCAAGATTGTTAGTTTTGTCTAGCTCAATGGGTTTCACTTTAAGTGTCTGTTCTTTATGAAATTAATTTATAGTACATTTTACTTGTAAAATATGTCAATTTGTAGACTTTTTTTTCATGTCTATTTTGTTAGAATAACATCCCAGAAGTTGTCATTTTAGATGGTAAATCACCTCGCGAGCCAAAACTCTGCTACTGCGGCACTCCCGCTGATCCATGAGATTCTGGGTTTGGTCCATGCCCCACTCGTTTGAGTGTTTACAGGGGTTACACATGTGTACTCGAGTAAAAATCCAGTTTGGGAATGTATATGTTTTATTTTGCCTCCGTCCACTCAAGGTTTCACTGAGGAGTCCGGCCAGTGCCCCGGTCTCACACTGGCGATCGGAGGTCCTATAAGGTTAAGGAGGTAAATCAGGGTGTTTACTTGTGAAAGTTCAGACCTTACCAAAACCAGAAAGAGTTCTCTTTAAATTCTTCAGGGAGGAAAAACAAAATCTAAACTGAAGACGACGTTTCACAACCGACACGACACAGGCTTTTCCCTTTTCTTTTACGGGGAGGACCAGAGTGGCGCCCAAACCGTGATTGTCCCTCTCACAGCCTTCCTCCAGTAAGGTCGAGTCTTTCATGTCTGTCACCGACGACCCCAGACTGGTGTCCTTTCCATAACAATTTTCCCTTAAGACCTGTTCCCCACCAACACCCAGGGGACCCCGGAGACTCAGACCCCACCCGAGTCCTCCTGCGTCCTGTGTCGTCTGGGTCTACGTCTCTCGTCACTGCCCGAGCACCCCGAACACGAACTCACACACACGTGCTAACACACACACACACAGTGACGTTTAGAGGTTTACTTTAGAACTAGTTGTTAGCACCACATTCGGACACTCTTCTATCGTGTTTCCAAGAAATTTCTTCAGGTGAAAATTCCGTAGCCTCTTCAATTACACCGTTTGTAAAATTAATTTTGTAGTCTTCATTTAAAATAAAATTTGAAATCCGGAGACTTAAAAAGGTCATTTGTGCCAAGTCGATACACCGTTTCAGTACCCACCGTCGATTTTACTGAAAAATGTAAGACGTTTTTTTTGTTACTCCTTTCTTCCTGCAGTGGGGTCTGCCACAGCGGAGAGGCACCGGCAGGGTGTACGTGCCCGAGACGGCCCTGAGCAGCGTCGGCCCACCGTGGCAAAGACAAACTGATATGTTGTTTGAAAAAAAAAAGAAGTTTTCATAAACAAGTCTATTGAATTTTTTATTATATTTTTATTTGTTACTTAAACTGAAAAGGAGTTTTAATTTTTTTTTTCCTGCCTTTCAGATTTGTTATCGTTTAAGACCTTCATGTTTACTTTACGTTCCTGCGACCAAGTAACTTGTCTTGCCTAGTCTGTCTGTCAAGAACCGACTTACGAGAAGGTCGTAGTGTGTGGTCCGGTACTGACTTTTGGTTGTGTCTGTTCCTTTGTCTTGGCTCTTGCCGTCCTTTTCGTTACATGTTTTAGAGCTTCTATTTATGTTATAAATATTAACTATACAATGTTTTATTTCAGGGAATCGTTGTCGTTCACAGGTACCTTTTCATTCACAACCTACCTCTGGTAAAATAAGGAATATTCTGCGTATTCCTTATTTTGAAAAAAAAAAGGAGAGATTTATAAATTCACCTAGACTTTTTTTAAGTTCTGTTCACATATTTATAAATCGATGTTGAAACCGTTTTAGTGTTTTCAGATGTTAAAATATTGGTGTATGTTTTGTGTAGTCCCTTCTTCCTAGATCTTCAGTTTTCCTGTTGAAGACCATGTTCTTTGTACCTAGAGTGTCATCGGATTCTTACGTTATCATATGCCACGATCGTTTTCCACTTTTTTTACAGCGTCTGGTGTGAACGAGTTGTCCTTCGAGATCGTCACCCCTTATAAAATTGGTTGTCTGTCATCGTAAAAAAAAAAGGGAGACAGTCACACGAACAACTTCCGTTCTCTTAAGTTATAGTTTCAATGTTAAAGATTGATGTTATTCAATGTTTCAAAGTAAAGTAATTCTACTTCAATTCGTTACTATTTGGGAGGGAGGGGGGTGGGACGGTGGGGTCAAGAGGATTGGTATATAAGAGGAAAGAAGGTCAAACTACCGAGTCTGGAGGAACCGGGGGAAAACAGTGGTGTTTTTTTATAAAGTGTAATATCTCTATGTGTTGGTAACACTTAGATTCATACTCATGTCTTTTTACAGACCTCCGCAAAAAGGAGTCACAAAATACTAGTAGTTTTACCACGTAAGTGTTTCAAAGAGGGTTGTGTATCGTTCATGATCTGTGTCGGTTCTGCCTCAGCCTTTGAAATATGTTTTATCCGCAGCGAAACAAAAGGAATAAGAAGTCCTGACTCTTTACACTTTTATACTCTTTTCAAGTCAATCCTTTTACCTTAACAAGTACTTCCTCATCCAACAAACGAACAACTAAGAATTATCAAATTTATTTTAGAAATTTGTTTCAGAGAACATCGTAAAGCCGGCGACGACTGCGTGACTTCTGTGGCAGGGCAGTCGTGGAGCACACAGGACTGCACAGGGGACTTCAGGTAGGAACCTGTGACGAACCGCCGTCCATTGTCGCGGGGAGTGTACCCGCCCTGATGGTCGGGTCTGTATCGACGTTCTCTCTCCCCCGTCCAGTCCCCGTGGGGAGTGGTCCGCGCCCCCCGGAGGGACCCGAAGACAGTTGCCCTGTCACCGAAACGTGTCGGGAGGTGATTGGTCGGCACCCGAGCCAATTCCCGTGGATGAAGTACCCCACCCCCACGTGCACCCCTGTCTGGGGGGGGGTCCGAGGAGAGGAGTTTCTGGAGTGCACCGTTTCCCTTTCCGAAGACCGGAAGAGGCACGCTTCCCCGACGGCGGGTGTGTGGAGCCACCGACCGAAGACCGTCTGTCTCCGGGCCCGGGGGACTCCGGTGGAGACAGTTGTCTCCGCGTGGTTGGGCCGGTGAGGACACTACGGTCGGCACCGACCTAGAACCCGGCCCCCCGTCGACCCGGGGTGAGAGTGAGGGATGCACCTGACCCGTACGGAGCCCGAGGGGAGACGAGAGTCGGGGACGGGACCTGGACGACGACTGGCGAGGCATAGCATTACCACTCAGCGCCCGACCGGTTCTAGTTTCGGTGGTGTCGGGTGGACCAAACGTTAGCGCCCGGGTTCCCGGGACTTTTCTGTCTTCAGTGCCGAGGTGCACATCCCTCGCACAGGAAAGAGAAGAACCTTGTCTCTCTCTTGAACACGACTCTACGGTTCACGTTCCTACGAAGGGTCACTTGAGGACCACGTTTCCATGAAATTTCGGAAAATGGAAATCACAATTAAAAACAGTTCTCACTAACAAGAGTAATTAAATACATAGTGTATAATTATGTAAACCAGGTACATGACTACCCTCGAAGTTAAAGAGTCAAGTAATTAAAGTTGTTATAATTAAATAGAGGCTGAGTGGCAATGTTGAAGTACCAAACCTTCCGGACACACACATGTGTGCCGAATACGTCACGGTGGCGAGCCACCCGGGACCACGGTGCACCTGCCGCCCCTCCCGGTGCGTGGGCCGGTGGACGGGGAAGCGGGGACACGAGACCCCTGGCGCCGGCCGAGTGTCCGGTCAGCCACCGGGAAGCCCCGACCCGCTGGGAGAGTGCGATTGTCCACACCACGTCTGTTAATAAAGTTTAGTGCCTATGGAAAGGTCAAGGAAAAAACTCGTAATCAAGTAGTTTCACTTTATACGGTGGCTGAAGTGTTTTCCCGGTCAAACAGAAGAGGTGCCATCGCAGGAGTCGTGGGTCGTCTCTCGGACCGTGTATCATCCGCGAGTCATTTATGACCAACTTACCCAAGCCAAAAAAAATTTCCTCATTGACCTAAACCAAAAGTGGCCCTCCTCGTATATGGTTTCCTCCACAGACTTTCTCCGGTCCACCGCCGGTGAGTTAGAGCCCCGGACACCCGGAGTCAGTGAGTGGTCCTCGGCGCACGTTCGAGTGCTCCGGACCCCCGGACGTGTGCCGGGGCGGACGGTGATGGGTCTCCCGGGGCCGTGACCCGTCCGTGACGTACCGGGGCAGACGTCCGTCGGCACGGTCCGCCCCGGAGGACGCCGGGAAACCGCCCGGGACGAGGGAGATCTCAGAAACTCTCGTCAGCGGGCTCTCTGGTTGAGGACAGGTCGCGACCGAGTCCGTGTCAGGGTCCAGAGGTTCTTGTCGTGCCGGGCCCCCGGGACGCCAGGCAATCTGGCCCGACTCTTAGTTCCGAGTCCTGGGGTGCCCGTCCGGGTCCAGTCCGTCCCCGACGTCCGTCGTGGTGCCGGGCGGTGGGTCCGGATTCCGACAGGGCGCCCGTTCCCCCCGACGGTCGAGTCGTCCCGTCTTGCACCCGGGATGCCGGTGGTGCCGCCGGACAAACGAAAGGGACACCAAGAGGTGAGGGACGCCCGTACCCGACGAAGATGGTGTTCCTGTGCCTGCAGCAGAGCCTTCCTACCCCTTTACCCAAAATGGTTGGCTGTCCTTCGGAGACGAACGCCCCCGACTAGTTCACCCCCAGTAAGGATCCGTGTGGGTCACCCCCCACCCCCCGACACAGCGGACCACCCCTGTTTCCTCTCGTACGTCACCGGTCCCGACGGGACGGTCCCCGGGGTCCGCCCGGCCCCCCGTCCGGTCTCGAGGGCGGGGGTCCCTCTCTGGCGTCCCGGGGCCCCCCGGCGGGTCCGGCGTCGCACCCCGGCCGCGCGCGGGAGTGGAACGTCAGGCAAGGGCAACCGCGACCACGTCCTTCCTCCTCCCCTCCGAACCCCGGCCTGGTGCCCGCGCTTCCGCGAGAAAACAAAGTGACGTCTCTACTGTAACCGTCCACTCTTACTCTTTTACGGCACACATGACGATGTCAAACTTCCCTCCCACTGGCTTCTCCGACGGTACCACCCCGACCTGCCGTGATGACATTGTTTCGTTTGTACAGTCCTGCGCGCTGCGCCGGCGCCGGTGTGCTGTCTCCGAGGCCCGGCCCGGACCTCGGAGCCCGGTGTCTCGTTCGTACTCTACAGAGACCGAGCCGGTGAGAGCCCTGTTGTCCGTAGTAGATTGCGAACGCACCTGAAACCCAAGGTTAACCCGTCGGGGCCAAACCACGGCTAAGTCAAACCCAAAGCGGCACACTGGGGCGCCCCGGGCGAAGGCCGGGTGAAGGCCGCCGGTGCGCCTGCGGGTCGGAGGTCTCGGTGGGAAGGAACACAAGGTCGTCGAGTGTGGTGTCTTGTAGGTTCGTTGCGTGTGTGCACTGACGTCGCGTATACTTAGACACACTACTGCACACTGTTTTTGTCTGTGAATGACGGCATCCCTCTCAATCGCCTCCTCGGTAATTCCTTAGGTCCGCTCGGGCCCTGGGGATCCAACCGGTACCGCGGTGAAGGCATAGGTAAGTACGATCACGACTGACACGACATTAACCTGACGACCCCTCATGACGAGCCGCGCATAGGAGCGCCCCTGTGCGACGAGCACAACGCTGACATCGGCTGACAACCTGGGGGTGGGGCCGGTTTTTGTTGCAATAATAGTCCCTCTCTGTGACCCCTCCCCCGTAAGGGGCGTTTGGAGGTAGCGGATAGTTGGTGATGTTTTGCTGGCAAGCGCAAGGAGGTCGGGGTCGCGGAGAGCGGTCGAGACTGCTGGAAACGGTGCAGTTCGGGACGGACTCGTAGGACCGGGGCCGGGCAGAGGTCGCCGGAGTCGTCGGCCGGACGTGCGTGTGTGCGAAGCTAGATTGGAAGCCAACGAAAGTGCAGAGAGACATCTTCGCTAATCGGTGTCGCTCTAAGGACCCGACGTGGGGTGGGGTCGTGACCCCCTTGAAGGTCGGAACCCGACGGGTGGGGTGCGATCGACTTGAAGGTCGGAGACGTCCGGGAAGTTCACGGTGTCGACTGTTCCTCTCGAATACCCGCCGGCATTGAGGGGTCCTTTCCGGCAAAACCCCAGAGACACCGATGCCAACGATAAAGACAACCGTACCTCCCACCCTGCTCCCCGCCCCTCGGGTTCGGAGCGGGGGCGAGTCCGTCCTCCCTGGGCAGTGCGGGGAGGTCCTACGCCCACTTACCCCCGGTCCGTCGACCAGTCCTCCAGACAAGACTGTGCTGTCGGACGCGTCTCAACTCTCCCCGGCGTCTGTCTGTGCCACGTCCCCCCCTCACCCGTGAGGCGGGGCGTTTGAGGAAGGTTCGAGTCCTTGGTTAGGGGCGTGGCACACCGCGTAGGTCCGCCCCGGGGGCCGAGGGACGCGGTGTCGGCAGGATGCCGAGGAGGGTCGGGAGGGCCCCTTCGTGTCGGTGAATTCCTAGCTGAGGTCCTCTACAGATCGTTTCGGGCCGTTCGACACACCGTCATCGACGACGGAGCCAAAGACCGAACAGACTCGTCGGGGACGGTCCCCGGAGAGACTCGCCTCGCCGGCTCGGGCCCCGCGACGGGGGCTGGGGCGGCCCGTGGCCGCCCGTGGGGTAGACCCGTAGGTCCCGTCCCCCGGGGCGCGCCGCATGGAACCAGCAACCGAACACTGCAGAGACTCTGCAACTGGCGGTCGACCGACGACTTGCTCAACTGCGGGTAGTACGGGCACACACGCCCCCACAACGGGTCCCACCCCTAGACCGACACCAACGCTCCCTGTGACATGTTGCGGAGCCGCTACAGTCGGCGGGCGAAGTCCTACTAGAGGACCCCGTCCTCCCCGGACAGTGCCGGTCCGGTCCGGCTGGGGGCGGGGGTGGGGCCCTCGTGTCAGGGTCGGGGAGGTGGTCCGGAACGACCCGTTGGTCACTTTCGCAGGGTGGTAGGGAGTCAGGTGTGACCTTGTTTTCCCTTGCAGACTTGTCCTTTCTCGGAGGGAGCCCTCTTGCCGACTTATGGGGTAGGTAGGGCAAAGACGAGAGTCTCGGGTTTCTGGGGGTCCGTGCGTAGCCCGACCCGTCGTACTCTCCAGGACCCAAGTCTCAGTCTCTTCGTTCAGGTGTGGGTCTCCCTGTCCGGGCAGACGGGGGTCTCCGGTGACCTGTCTGACGCTCCACCCAAAGGGACCTTGTTCGGGAGGACGGAGACGAAGGGCCGTGACTGACCAGTAAAGGATAGACTCGCGAGTCGTACTCCTAGGCTTACCCGTCTCCGGGGGGTTGGGGTAGTCTACGAACTCTCCTGCGCACACGGGTCCTTCGGGTACGGTCTGGGTTCGGTCGACCCGAAGGTTCCAGTTCCAGTAGGGCCCCGCCGATCGGCGTCCCCTTCGAGGCATCGGATGGACCAACAACACCCCGTAGGGCATATTCCGAAGGTGCTCCAGCCGGCGGGAGAACTCGTTGTGAAGGACCTCCTTTTCGTCTTCACGAAAGTGTCTTCCTTGGTGCGACACTTAAGTCGGTGCAGACACCGCTCCTGCCGGGTCCTGGGTGGGCCCGGGAGGACGGGCCGGGGCACCCGCCACTCGCTCAAGCACGGAAGTCTCAAGTGAGGGGCCGGTCTTGGCCTACCCGGTCGTCCTCCACTCGCGGTCCTTCGGGTCGAGTCAAGACTCCAAATTACTGCCTCAGAATACCCATAATTTGTTTGTGTGTGTACCGTCTCTATACTTTCCGGGTCCGAAGTGTAGCCGCGAATTAAGGATCGTGAAATCACCCCTTCTTGTTATTCATTAAAAGGTATAGAATTAATTTGACCGTCTCAGGAATTTCTGTTGTAGAGTGGGGATTAAGTGCGGGGTTTAAACGTTCACTCAAGGCACGAATAAGGAGAAATAAAACTTGTTATTTCACTTAATTGAGCCCAATTAGATCAAGAAAGTATTACTGTAATTCTTTAAAAAGTTAATTGGAGAAACTGACGTGCAACATTTCCTGAAGTATTTACGGAGACGCTGCCACGCGCGCGACGCGGGGCCCCGAACCTGCGCGGCGGCGACAGAATAGGTGCGGACGTGCGGATGGAGGCCAAATGCTGACACGCTGACACGCCTAATTAGGTCTCAAATCAATTAAAGCTTATGTTTACCCCCGAAGGTAAAATTGAACGAGATGGAACTCGGTTTACGTTATTTTACTCGAAAGATTCTTCGGCTCCGGTCCGGATTTGGGAGCGGCTGTCCGTCCCACCTGTCTCTCACCGAAGGACCGAGGTGCCCCGGTCAAGGCCCCACTTCTTGGGTCACAGGTCAGACGAGTTTGTGGGAGACGCACGTGCGGGTCTCGGGAGGGTAGTTGGGCCCCGGGGGTCTCCGGTGTCCCGGTCCTCCCTCCGGTGCCGGCAATCGGGTCCTCGGGACCACCGGGAACCGCTTCCCCCAGAAGACTAAGAACTTCTGCCTGACCTTCGTCCAACCCCAGACTTCGCGAGTGCGATTGCAGGCCGGAGACAGGTCGCCCTTCGTCCGGACACTACTGAGCTGACAGTCCGTGCGTCGTAAACGTTTCCGTCTCGGGCGGAGGGTTCCCGACTGAGGTCGAGTGACAAGCGGACAGAGGGGGTCGTGGGGATGCGACCTGGGAAATAAGTAGTTCTAACTAGTGACGCCCGCGGTGAAAGACCCGAGCGGTGTGCCAGGACCCTTGCCGTGAATTAGGTCTTTCAAGGGCCGACCCACCGAGACTGCTACCCGTAAATGGAGACTTTAACCGCCGCCACGAACCACACCGTACGCGGATCAAACGTATGTTTATTTCTTAATATGAACAGCACGTCGTCCATATTAGTTACTTTCCGTGTCGACAGAATTAGTCCAAAGCAATCGGACTCGTCGAGAGACACTCGTTCTATTTCACAAAAAGTCTCCACAATTATTAATGAGTATTAGAGAGGATAGTATAGCGTTCTGAGAAATGTACGGAAAGTTAAAATTCGTTGCTAATTTCGTTAATTCTAACGACGTAAATGTTCGATAAAAAGTAAGGGTCTTTTATAGGATGTGGATGAACAGGTATACCATGAAACGTTAACCTTGTATTCCTATCAAATCCTTTTAATGCATGCGAGAATGGGATTAGACGGATAATGACCTATCACAGAATTGATTACTTGGGTTGAAAGACTCGACGAGAATTCACCACCAGAACAGTATAGTCTCTCTGTGTTTTACCCCTTGGGTTAGTCAGTTCCTGCGAAACTTGTTCAAACAAAACAATGTTATACGGCTCGAATACGTATGGCGGAGTACGACACTTACGCTAATCGTGGCTTACCACAAACTTTTCGTAAAGCTACCTTTAAAGAATCGGTGTTGGTATTCACATTAACCGACGGAAAGTTATCCTGTATTGTCTGAAGTTCAATTTACCTTTGATAATTTCGAGTTTACTAAAGACGGCAACAAAGTACTGTTTACATGTCAAAATAATAGTACTCATAAGGAAGAACATGTCACCAGCTGTCGCTAAACTTATGTGTACTAATAGGTGTGTGGGCTAGTGGCTCTTACCATATATAGTAGTGTCAATTTTCTCCATTGGTTCCACTGCAACGAAGTCCACGATTACAGTAATATTTTGACATTTCGTTAATAAGACAATCAAGAACGGACCCCAATACTTATGTAACCTCACGTCTTGGTAATCTACATCGATGAAGTTTTTCGCCCCTTTTCTTCTACTTAAAATTACGTACCCATTAACGAGTTGTACTGGCGTAAGGATTATTTAAAAACATATAATCTTTTTTTTCTTGTCTTATATAAACACATACTACGTACTTTGTCTTTTTTGAGTTTACTTTACGTACGTTAATTAAAATACCATTTTGGTAAAATCCCGAGACGGGGAATATTATTTATATTAAACAATCTCGTGTTAAGGTACGTATTTTACATTAAACAAAGAAGGCGAAAAAAAAAAATCATATTGTACAAAATCGGAACTAATATAACAAAGTTTATTCCGAATTTTTCTTACTCTTAAGAAAGCAGAGACTAGTGAATCTCTGCAGAGGGGAAGGTTAGAGACGAAAACGGTGTACTCACGGAGAACTATAACGAAAATGAAAGTAAGACCCAAATACACACACACATACACACACACACACACAAAAGAAACATGTGGTAAACGGATAAATACGGTGAGGGTGTCCTACTTTGTCCAGTAAAAACTACAACGGGTTTTAATCCTCCATTTGAAGTTAAGCTCGGTCGAGGAAAAGAGACATCGTTGTAATAATCGCAAGTAGGTTTTGTTACGCGCACTTACATAACCGAAAGACAGCGTCATGTTAATGGGTAGTTTGGTGCACGTAATGCCTCGAAGTTTTTTTAACGACGTTTTTAGTTATAACACCATTATAATAGTTGACGCCCCACTTCGGCACCTCCCCGTCGTGAGCAGCTGTTTCGGAATAACTCTGTGTGTGAGATGTAGACGCCTTTGAGTAGAGAGTAAAGACGAGAGAGAGGAGAGAGAGGGTCGAGCACTGTGAATGCCGACTAAAAGAAATAAGGTAAAGAAAAAAGTAAGTTTTACATACAATTCCGGTTAACGACAAAATGAATCCTGGGCGAGACTGGGAACATTTCGTCGGAGTCTGCCGACCGAATTGGTACTACTTAGTGAACCGTCAAATTAAATGTACGGCGACTTGAGGTGTAAACCCAGGTAATCTTGTTTTAGTTTATAAATACAACAAATAACTTTGACGATCTAAAGTAGAGCAAGTCACTAGCAAAATACACTTCGGACTTGTTATGCCAAAATGGACTTAATTTTCTCGATTCATTATACCCTGTCACCCGACACACCCGATTGGCTGGACAGTGGGACGACCTTTCGAATACTTTTTTTTTTTTGTTTGGGTGGGTATCTGTTCGATCAGAAGTCAGGGGCCCCTCCGTCTTTGGAAGGGGCCCCCACGACCGTCCGAGGGGTCCTTGGGAACGGACCGGGGTCGACATGACCCCTGAGTCCGGTTCCACCCGTCCCGGTACGAGGTTTACGGGTGACGGGTGGTCACTACCGGGACTGCCCCTGGACAAGTGGACACCACGGTTGTGGTCGTTTACTTCGACTCTCTCGACAGGTTACCCCAGTCCACCCTCCCACCCACCCCTTCCACCGGGACCTGGGGGGGCGGGCTCTGGGGACGGACCCGCAGAAGGGGCTCGAGTAGGTCGGAGTTTGGGTCACAAGTGTGTCCGGGTGGTGCATGCACACCGGAGGACTGACACCCCCACCGACTCGGATCACCGGGTGTGTCGTGTCGGCCCGGGCCTAACTTCGACCGACTTTGGGGAGAGTCCACTACCGAGACGTCGGGAGCCCGGAAGGGACCCCCTCGCGTGGGAGTCCTTGTTTTGGGGAGGTACTCGACGGGACGTAGACTTTTTTGGAGAGAGGGACCGGGGGGTCCAGGATCGGCACACATGGACTGTAGGGAGCGGTCGTACGAGTGTTTAATTTTTCCTCGGATTACTGTGACGAATACAAGTACGACTCGTAATTTTTCCATTACAGATTTTCCAAAATAACACAATTATTTTGAGTCTCCACCAGTTCTGGACCCTCTTGCGTCCCCACCTTATATTTTATTAGTCAGTATTACAATACTGAAGTAAAAAGTAAAACGCAAAAATTGAGACGGAACTTTTGGTCTCTACCGAAGATTTCTCTCTTTCTCTGTTTTAATATAGTTTCCTCTCCCTTTTAATATTCGAACTGAATAGAAATTACAATATGTAGTTTTACTTTAAGGACACTATACACCGCACACGTATTTGTTGTCCGGTTGCAAACAGAAACAACTTAAATTTACTTTTCAGGGGGATCTATAATTATACACCTGAAGTAAACAATCGGACGATTCAGTCCCTGAATATTGTTTTCGAAACATTTGTTTTCTAATTTGACTTAGCTCGAAATCTTTTACTTTCCTTTTGTTTTCAGTTCACTAGTGTCTAGTCCGACCCCGACGGCTCTAACTTTAGTCGGGTCCGATGACCTCACCTTTTACAAATTAACTTGATAAAGTAATGCTCCTTCAAATACAGGGGGAACGTCTTAGGTTTTATACACGGTAGGCTCTTCGGAAAGAAAAGGAGGAAATTTTTATCCCCGGGTGCCTCTGCTTTGTGTTTACCTCTACCACGTCGGGGAGACCGGGGGGAGGCGGGTGGAGGCGAGGGTCGGTCCCGTCGAGGGTGTGGACAGCCGGCCCGGCGCCCGCTCCCAAACCCCGCAGACCTTCGGGGGGAAGGGTTTCGTGGGTGATGGGGTTTGGCCTTGGTCGGCGGTGAACGGGAAAATGATTGGAACCCATTGGAAAGCCCTAGTGGGCCTACAGAGCCCTAGTGAAAGACGTTGGAGACTTTCGGCATTAGATACCAACCAAGTAATTCCCGACCTTGCCCTGTGTCTTTACGTCCAGTCCAATTAATGAAAATACAGTAGGTAATGGGCAAATGACGTGCGAATGTTTATTTGCACACTCAGAGGAAAAGACTGTGAGACCTTCCGTTCCGGGGGGCTTGGGGTCAAGGCAGGACTCCTTGTCCGAAAGGGAAAAAGAAAACGTGTCTTTTCGCTCCTAATAAAAATTAGATATTAATCTGACCCTCTTTCAGTTTCCCGTGAGTTATATAACGTCTTTACCCGCACGTCAGTCCTTCAACGGTCAGAGACCCGGTATATGTCGGTAGTGACGTCAGCGCTAGTGACAGATGGAGTGTGCCCCGGAAGGTGTGGCCGGCCCCTAAATACTCCTGGACCGTTAATACTGTATACAGCCCGATAACGATCGAAGTCTAAATAGGGACACCAGGAAAAGACAGATCGCATAACGGACTCGTGGTTGGTCCGTCCTCCTAGTGCATAAGAACGTCCCGACATTATTAGACACTTACCGGCTGATGTCTGCCTACACCCGCGGTAGTAAGGTGGGTCGGGGTGCTTTAACGGCCGGTGTTTATCATTAATTAGAAAAATAGGGAGTTTAACATTAAAACTGATACTTGACACGCGCCGGTATTCAGTCGTCGGACTCGCGACACATGTCGCGTACTTAGTGTCGGCCGAGCCAGCCTGGCGTCGGAGACACAAATTGTTCGAAGTATTCCTCGGTAACCCGAAATAATATCTCGACGGGCTGAGGTTGTTTTTGACTCGGGCCCCCGGCCCTGCGCTCAATTCTACTTTTATGAATAATCTCATGTAATGAAGAACTACATCTATAGCAAAAGGCCCCTCGTTGCGGTGCCACGAGCCGCGCCGTATTTAGTCCCCCGAAAAGACTCTGATTATTCTGGGCGGCGGTAGATAAGTAATGAGTCGGGCGTTAAGCCCGGTAGTGAGTAATCAGTCGCCCATTAAACTACTAATTGTGGTGGGTTGAGTCGCCCAGGCGCCTCGCGGCCCCTGTGTTTCCGCCGCCGAGGCTCCTCGTCCCAATCTCCGGCGGAAACTTCCGCGAAAGGCCTTATTAACCAGTGGCAATAGGAGCTCACGAGCCCGCGACCACAGTTGTGGGAGCCGCCCAGAGCAGTCGCGCCGGGCGCGCCCGGCGGCGGGCCTTCAGCTCCTGGCGCGACACCAGACTGTAAGGTAGTATGTGCGGCGCGTCTGTTTCCAGGCGCGTGTTTACACTTCATTCTGTAAAAGAACAATTATTTCGTAACTAGGCTGTATAACTAAAATGTACTGTGCCGAAAACGACGCTAAGACGGGAGGAAAAAGAAACGTTTATCATTTCGAGAAGCTTTACGGAGCCGTACACACTGTGCCGTTTTTAGGGATTGAGAGACACTACATTTAAGACATACACATTTTGGTGAAGTATTAGTTTGGTAATTAGTAGTCTTCGACAGTCCCCTCTGAACCCCCTGTTAAACAGTACAGGGACGGACCCGGCCCTGCTCCCTGGCCGGAGTGGGTCGGTCGCCCGGGGCTTTCCTAAGGTACAGAGGGCTGGTCCGCTGTCCTTTCTACCGGGTCACAGGAGAGTCTCCGGTCCCGGGAGGAGGGGGGTCGAGCGGCGGTACGGACGACCTGAATTACTTAGCCGGGTCACTTTTCACTAGGCGTGTCTCTCTACCCGCCGGCGATAACTAAAGTACGTCTACGGACTGTCCACTATCCGCGAGATTACGTTCGAAAGTCTTCGAAATACTGAACATTATTGGCATGGGCGAGTAAGGCCCTCTCTGTAGGGACTACAAAGTCGGCCTAACTATAAGAGGAAGATCTTGGTCTTTTCTACGGGTTCGTCATCTTTGGTCTCCCGGGACGAGTGGAGGGTGACGTCGGGCTCCTCGGGCACGGACCCCGCGGGGTCGCTCTCGTTCCGACCTGCAGCCCTCTCCTGCACCCGTTGGCGCCCAGAGCGGTCCGGTCTGAGTCACTCCCCCCGCCCCCGACGCCAACGTCGACCTTTAGGGCAGCCCCCGAAGCGATCCCCTCGGGCTTCCTGAGTGTGCCTTCTGAATCCTCTTCTCCGGGACACGAGAGTCAAGCCCCACCCCCACGAAACTAGTGACTCCCACCCCACCGGGTGGGGACGCGGAGACCCTCGTCGACGGCAGCCCCCTTGGCTGGGCGTCTGAAGACGCCCACCTTGGGGGGGTCTTGGGGGGCGGGGCGTGGCCCCGTTCTTGCCCTCAGCTGGTCCGAAGGGGTCGTGTCGGATGTTGACCTCCTCTTTTGTCTTCGGGGAGACGTGCCGACTATGTGTCAGGCACACGCCTCAAATGTTCCTCGCGGGCCGGCTCGGTCCGGTGCCGAGACGTGCAGGTCAGTGTCTCGTCGCTCGGTCCGGTTAGTTATGGTGAAAGGACAAAATCTTGACCCATTAATACTCCCCCTCTCTAACGGACTGGAAAGTGGACGTGACGTAATGAAACGACTATAATTCTATTTAACGGACTAAAACCCATTTGTATACGACGCTAAGTTCGACAGTCGTGACCAAACGAGTCCCCATTAAACATAACTAGAGGGTCGAGGACGGGTTAAAACGAATGACTGGAGCACCTATTAATCTCTTCCTCGGAACCCACTCGAGCTCAACCCTACTTCTTCTTTATACTTCTTCTTATTTCGTTTAAACAAAATACAATTATAAACATCCAGGAGGAGGCCGGGAGTGTAGACAGTCGTAGTCCTCTCGGCATTTAATTACCTGAACCAAGGACTCGTCAAATAAGGGTCCTTAATAAATCGACGCACGAATCAGAGATTGCACACAGTGACCCAATCTAATTAAATTTGAGGCGGAATTTGTGTTGTTTTTGTTTACAATAAAAGACGACTTCCCCCTTTTTTTGGTTCTGTAAAGAGTTTTACGTAATGGTCGCAGGTGGAAAGGCGTTCCTAAAGGTGCGGGTAGACGCAGCCTCTCCTGCTCCAAATGTTATTTGGTGCGGGGGACTGACGGGGGTGGGGGCGTTCTTTTTTTCATTAATCACGGGTAATAAACAAGACTTAAGTTTAGAACGCTTCTACCCGACGATGTACACTTTTTCTACCTACGTCCGTGTTTTAATATAGTAAATTCTATACAGTCTAATATTCTGACAACATAGTTTTCAGTATTTTGTTTAGAGGGAACACTTTATAGAGAAATAATTGGCACGGTATTCTATAATTGTAAGGAGTAAATCACCTCCCGGAAAATAGACAAAGTTTATGTAATAAGCAGGAAAATCTCTATTTGACATAATTATAGGTAAACTCGTCCGATGCCGCCGGATTACGTATCATTAAAAACAACCTCTCGAAAATAAAATCTTATTCTTTTAATGTGTCGTTATTTTGGACTTACTTGGTCTTCGATCTTATCGGTCCTTAGTGTAAGGTACGGTTTACCCCGTCCGTCCGTCCGTCGGGCACTCTCCGGTCTGTGGGTCGAGAGCACACGTCCGGTCGTAGGTCGAGCCCAGTGTGTTTATCTCCGACTGTGCCGGCGTCTCTGAGTTACTGAGGGCGTGCGTCCTTAGCGGATGTCGAGCGCTCCTAGGTGTAAATTTATATAAACTCACATGACCTCAATTAGAGCAATGAAATGTACGTAATTTCAGTATTCTCTTCGTCGTAAGATTTATAAATTCAGTACGGGCACATGACCCCCTAATTAGTATGGCGTTAACTATTTTAAAATTGCCAGACACTACAGTCAAGTTCAACCCTAACGGCCTCGATTGTACCGTCGTCTTTTACCGTAGCCCGAGGCTCGACGTCGACGCCGGTCTCGTCGAGGTTGGCCGACGACGTTAATCCTTGTATCGTATGGCTACCCGCTCTCCGCCATCATAGAAGAAAGAACACTGTACGTCTCAAAGTCAAGGGTAAAACTGTCGAATTGGAAGAAACAGTCGGTCGGGACGGGACACCAGACACAATTAGAGAGTATGTGACTTTGCATACACTAATAAAATAATCTGAACTTATCGTTCAGGCGATTACATCTTTGCGTTAGGTCACTTCGTTCCCCCGTAGGAACCCCGGAGACCCAGCCATTGTGTCTTTGTCTTAAAGTCCCACCTGGTGCAATACAAATCCCGGTCCCCCGCAAAAGATTTTCACTCTTTCACAAACAAGTAACTCAGTATAGGCTGAGAAGACACTGGGGTACCTGACGTCGGGCGGTCCGAGGAGACAGGTACCCCAAAGGGTCCGTTTCTATGACCTCACCCAACGGTAAGGGAAGAGGTCTCCTTCACGGGCTGGGTCCCTAGCTTGGACCCCGAGGACATAACGTCGTCTGAGAATTGGTAAACTCGGTGGACCCGTCGGACAAAAGATGTTCTCGTAGAGAGAATCTTCCTTTTGTCGGTTTGGTTGACGGAGATTTAAGTAAAGTAGGTGAGTGGTAAATAATTCGTCGATGATGTACGGACCCCGCGGTGGCCCCCTTCGGACGGGGGTTTCCGTAGTCCTTATCGTCGGGGCTCGTCTGGACTGGGGATTAAGTACGACGACGGAAACTACCCGGTGGACGGGGTCCGCGACCCTAGGGGGGTTGGTGGGGGTCCGGACCTCCGTAGAGCCGACGTTTGTCCCTACCAGACCCCGTCCTTCCTCCCCAGCGCCACTGTCCCGAATTAACACTACCGTTGGAGGGCTGGTGGGGACGGTCCCCATGGACCTCTGGTCGGGTCGGTCGCTCGTCCCGGTGGCGACGCTTCACGTGGCTCTGATTAACAAGGATGACTGTGGGGACACAAAAATTTTGTCGTAGTAATCGTGTGTTCCCACTGTGGGTCCATTGCGACGGAAATCGCAACGGAGGCAAATTTGGGTTCGGGTTGCTCGTTTCTCCCATGTTCTTCAAAGTCCAAATCGTGTTTAAAGGGAAGACGGACTTTTTGGACGGATGTTGTTATTTTTGTCCTTCTGTAAGTAAACGAAGTAAGGTCGACGACCAACGTCGATAATTTACTCAAGGTCAAAGTAAAGTTATTACTAGTAGAAGGACATTGAAGGGTTAGTACGTAAACAGTATTACGTCATTAAAAGATCGATGTTTGTCTAGGAGTATTACTCCGTCAAAAAGTGTAATCGTTGTGTTGATGTATTATTCTTGTAGACGTCAAGGAAAAGGCTCCCTGTTCTTGCGTGAAGTTAATTCCGCTACCCCTAACAATTTATTCTATATCATATAAAATGATTGTCCCTCTGGGTCTGGGACGGGGTTGTCTGACGTCGGGAAGTCACGGACTTACTTGTGTCCAACATTACACATTTTTAATTTATTTCATTTTAATTTAACGAGTTATGTTTCTGTAGGGAGATCTCCCACAATCACTAAAGTCACTGTTTCACGATAAACGACTGTTCATCAAATGTGTAATTGGTCGACTTAGGTTCCCCCTTTTTACGGTTATCGTTAATATAGTGGAACTCCAATAATTTACAGGGTGACTATTCATTGATCCACTTGAACTGGTCCACTATTTCTGACGACACTCGTTTACTAACACGTGACTTCTTACAACGAGATAGGACGACAAAGAGGTCTATCGAAAGGAAAGTTTTTACTGACATATTTTTCAACGTAATTTCTACACACCGGTGCCGTCTGTTTTAACCATAAATCGCGGGGGCGTGGAGCGGGGGCGACCTCGCGGAGGAGGTGGAGTTTTTGTGCTGTGTCCGACGTTGACGGACAAAAAAAGAGGGAAAAAAAAATCCGAAATTTTACTACGATTCAAGAGGTGAAATAGTAGTTGACAGAGGAGGTTCACGTAAAGTAGATATTCTTTAAGTCTACGAGCCCTTTAATTTTAAAGTTTCTAGACGACGTTTTTTTTTTTAGTTACCCCGCTCTAGTTACGAGTATCTTTAAAGTACTTGAAACTTGACTAGGCCCGGACTACTACTCTCCACCGACCTCAAAGTCCGCCGACTGCCGAGGAGCACGCCCGGCGCGCCGGTTCTCCTCCCGGTACAGCCTCCACCCAAAGACGAAAGTATAAAACAGGCTGTTTTTTTTAATTAAAAACCGGATAAAGTCGTCGTTCGTTTCTATCTTTTCCGTCTCCGACGAAGGGGACTGCACATCGTGGGGGTGAAGACTTCTCGGGGAGTGCGAGGCGTGTAATTGCGCCGGTGCTTTACTTTAGCCAAGGGAATCGTCGGCTAACGTCCACGTTTAATTATAACATTTTACTTCTAGCTATGTACCTGTCCCGGTTTAGTTATCGCCGATTTAATAACGACGTAAAAGGAGGAGTAAGTTCTACTCAACACAAAAGGAGAGTTTCAGTTATGGAACGTCGAAAAGAGTAATTAAAGAGTTATTTAAACCGTTACTTAAAGTTAGTGTCTTGAGCCGTCCCACTCGGCCCGCGGCGCCGTACGTACCCCGTGTGTTTCCGGCGCCGCCCGCCCGTAGCACGCGGTCCTCTGCGACAGGGATCGGCTGGGCCCGTGCCGTCGTTGCCGGGCGAGACTGTGGGACTCGCGGTCCACCGGCTCGGGGTCAGGGGCGTAGCTTCGCCGGGCCGAAAAGGTCGCCGTGCGGGTGACACCGGGACTGTCGGGCACCCCTCCGAGTGTGGGTGGGGCCCAACCGGAGACGAAGAACCCTGAGGGAGGGCCTCGGGGAGGTCGGGTCCCATGAAACACAACGGTCCTGAAGACTCCTGCGCTCTCCGCGGTGTGAACTGAAACTTAGCTTCAACCCGGGTGGAGCGGCGAGGTCTCCCCACGAGGGTACGGGCCGGCCCACGTGACCCGGAGGGACGTACCGAGGGGACACGACCGTGACGGACCGCCGAAACACTACCTTGTAGTGTGGTCTTTTCGCCTGTCGCTTAGAAGGAACAAGGGGTTTATTGTGGGAATGACTGGGGTGACCTACCGTACGTTTGTCGAGACAAATGTATGGAGTTCCTTATGGGACCTGTAACCGGAGCATCAGTACAGGTTTGGTACGGGTGACTCGGGTCCGGACGTCGAGTCCTTCTGGCTCCGGGCCCGGCAGTCTGCGAGGGGGAAGAGACCCCGAACCGGGGGTCCCTGTCCCCGGGGGCTCTGTGTGAGGGGTTCCTCCGTCCTCTGTCCCTTGGGTCGGTGGGGGTGGGGAGAGTAGGGGGTAGAACCAAGGTCGTTTTCGTCGGAGAGAGGTACCCACCTTCCCAGACTTGTTTTCCCTTCCTCTTCCACCGTTTGCCTTTGGTGGGAGTTCCTATTTCTCGTGTCTGCTATGTCCAGTGGGGCGACAATCGTTCCCATTGATGTCGGCCGGACACGCGAGTGGGAGGGTTGTCTTACGAGACCTCGTGGAAGGTCCGTTGGACGTGTACACCTCAGGCGCACTTTGGAGTCATGTCTCCGTTCGACTCCCTGCGGAGACCGTACTGGGGGTGGAGCGTGGTGCCTACCTCCACCGGGTCGGGGGGTCCTTGGGAGGGGAAGGGAGGACACGGGGGGGGTGGGGCGGTGAGGGTCCCGCGTGAGGGGTCGGGTGAGTAAGTGCACCTTTCGGTAGTGGTTCAGTGTCGTGGACGGGATGAGTCGCGTCCGTGTATCACCCACGAGGTAGTATTGCTACTTCCTGGTACCACTGAGGCCCCTGGAGGACTTTTATACTCTGGTTACCTCTTCCAAATAAAGGCAAAAACTGAACCTCTTCGGTCTCACTTGTGTTGCAAAGGGCATACAGGTGTGTTCTTGGGCGAGTGCGCAGAAAGTGTCGTCGCAGCGAACACACTGTCAGCCGGGAGGCATAGGGGTCAGGATTCGGGAGTCTACGCTGGTTCGCGTCGCTACTGGAACCTAAACTTCCTGACGCGACGTTCCCCGAGTTCGTAGGCACCCAAACCAGGACCTTGGACAGGGGTTGTCCAGGGTTCCTCCCTGACTTCGTTCTACTAGCCTACGAAGCACCAGGGTCGTGTTGCCCTCTGGTGCGCCGGCGTGTCTCCTTCCGTCGTGTCGCGCCCCGGCATTTTCGGTTGTCACGCGAGGGTGTCCTGGGGCCCGCGGCAGGACTGGTCGCCTCCGTGTCTCGTTTCTCGACCTCCGGAGGTTCCGAACCTCGCCGCCCTGCCCCACCCCACCCCGCCCCGGTCTCGCCCCGACGACTACCGGCGAACCCGCGAAGACAGCCCCTTCCAAGAGGCAATCACCACCGTGTTGGATCACTGGGAGGATTCTTGGCGAATTTTGACATACGAGCTTACCCACCCAAAATCCGACACACTCGACGACGACGACGATTCAGTGAAGTCAGCACAGGATGAGACACGCTGGGGTATCTACCGTCGGGTGATCCGAGGCGGCAGGGACCCTAAGAGGTCCGTTCTTGTAACCTCACCCAACGGTAAAGGAAGAGGTTACGTCCTTTCACTTTTCACTTTCACTTCAACGAGCCAGGGCAGGCTGAGAAGCGTTGGGGCACCTGACGGTGGGTGGTCCGAGGAGGCGGGTACCCTAAAAGGTCCGTTCTCATGACCTCACCCCACGGTGACGGAAGAGGTAAACCTATTTCTTGTCTTAGACTCCGCTGATCTGGTCGTGTGTGGGCGGACGGTCCGGGAATGGGTCCCTTCCGGAGCGCACCAGGTTTACGACAGCCTCCCCTCAGACCGTGAACACATTTTCTTGTCTCCGACGTTGACCCCACTCGTCCGGAGGTCAACCCCCATCCCCGGACCCCTTCTCTGTGGGGTGGGGGGTGAGTCCTTCCGAGACGCCGGCGGGAGTCAGGGGTTCCTCCGCAAAAATTAAGGTCGAAAAATTCCACTTATTTCTTTTCGTTCCGTGATTCAGTCTCGGAAATGTCTGTCACAGTTCCAATCACATTTATGACTGTCCCGGTTCTTCTCAGGGACTCGTGTCCTAAGGCCCAATACAGAGAGTTCATTTTGTCAGGACAAAGAAGGGTTCCCCGGGGGGTTTAGGGGTTTGCACACCCCAAGTCTTCAGGACACCCTGGAGTGGGCGGAGACCCGGGACGGTGGGGCGGGCCTGAACGAGGGGAGTCGAGGGGGTGGGACCCGAGTTCAAGACGGGACACGGACCTCTGGGAGCTGGACGGACCTCTGAGGGTTAGGTGGACCTCTGGTACCTCTGGGACTGGGCGGACCTCTCGGGGGCTGGGAGGACCTCTGGTGACTGGGCGACGGTTCCACGTCGGACGGGCGGGGTTCGTGGGCACAGACGTCTCCGAGGGGGGTGTCAGGGGTGTCGGTGGGGAGAAGGGTCTCTGAGCTCGGAGAAGGTCCTGAAGGACCGGTAGCGAAGAGTAGGAGTACGGACTCGTCGACCTTCTCCGGGTCTACGCCGGCTCCCGCCGGGCCTCGGTCCGGGGTCCGACGGGTACGCTTCGACCGCCCCAGGGGGTCCCCTTGGGCCCCTTCGTGTGGCACGGGGGTCGTGGTTACTCTGCGTCCGCCAGAGACCGGAAAGGACCAGTGGACGTCTCTTGGACCGGGTCCACCCGGAGCCCCTCTGCGACTGGTGACCTTCGGTGTCCGGTTAAGGGTCGGCACACCTGTTCTCCGGAGACGTGGCGGGGGGCTGCGGGCCGAGGGGACTTTCTGGTGACGGCGGGTGCCCACAAAGGACTCGCGTCTCCGACCTCCTCGGTCGCCAACCCCGTAACCCGCCACCCGTCGTCCCACTCGCCGCCGGTGGTGGGGTCCGGACAGAGGCCCCCCGGAGTGTCTGTCGAATGCACTCAGACGCCGGGGTCGTGGAGCTTGGGACATCGAGCGCGATTGCCCAGTCGAAACTTTTGGTGGAGGCACAAGTGGCCACTGGTCGTGTACTCCGTTTGGCGAAGACCGGACCCCTGGGACACCGGGCTACGGTGTTCCCAGTGCTCGCGGGACCGACGTGCCGGTAGGGGTGGCCGAACGCCCTCAGGACACGACCCCCGCAATCCCTTCCCGTGGTCCGACCAGAAGTGTTCGCCCGCCTCCACTGCCGACCCGGATCTCGTCGGCCGACCCGGGGCCCCGGTCCGCGTGTCTAAGACTCTGACCCGCCGTGTCGGGGGGGTGGGGGTCCCGACTCTGGGTCTTCCCGGGTCCCCTCAGGATCCGTTCCCCGCAGAGGGCCCTCCTACTTTCCCGACTTTTCTACCCTTCTTTGGACCGGTTTGAGGGGGTGGAGGTTTACGAGTCTCCGGGGCCGACACTAGGAGCCACCAGTCGTCCACGAGCCTCACCCTCTCCCAGTCGGGCACCTTCCGACCGGATGACGGCCCCGAGTGGCACAACCCTCCACCCCAGAGGTAGACACCTCCACGTCCGTTCCCGGGAACCCCCTCGACCCTTCCCGTCGTAGGTCCCCCGCGTTGCTACCCGGGCGACGGTCCGACGTGGAAATTCCTCGCAGGGGGTTTCCACTAGATGCAGGTGGTCGGGGCTCTACCCGTCGACGGGTGCCAGAGGTGTCCTCTGACACACAGAGTGTGAGTCGTCGGAGCCATTTCTCAGAAGACCTCGTGTAGGCGGGTGGTGCTCGTGGGTCCCGGGAGCACGTTGGGTCACTGATGTCCGAGAATTTCTCGTAAACTTTTGTAGGTACATAAACAAAGACCCCCACCTCGTGTGTGGAGTGTGGTCTACTTCTGAAAGGTCCACAACGACGAAATAACTTTTCAGTAGGATTCTTTCTTACTAAGTCGAACATGAAGGATACCTTATGTGACTTATTTTTTTCCGGGTTGGTTAAGTTTGCTATCAAAAAATTTTTTACAAGAAAGACAGTCCGACTCGAAAACCGAGTTGAATCTCGGATTTCACTTTCAGTGAGTCAGCACAGACTGAGAAAGGCTGGGAAAGACTGAGAAAAGAGGTCCTGTCTTATGACGTCACTCATCGGAAAGGGAAGAGGTCCCGTAGAAGGGTTGGGTCCCTAGCTTGGGTCGTCAAAGAAATGGTCGACTCGGTCTTCCCTTCGGGGTTCTGGAAGGGTTTTGTTTCCACAGTTTACTTTTGGACCCGCCGGGTCCTGGCGTCCCGTGGCCGAACGTCCCTACGCCTCCCTCCTCCGGGCGCCGGGGACACCCCTGACAGGAACAAGGGAGAGAGGGCCCTGGTGTCCGGTCGAACGACGAAGACGAGGACCAGTCTTCCGGGTGTCGAAGGAACCGCCCGAGAGGTGACTCTACCGGCAAGCAGGGCGTCGAAGGGGCCGGAGGAGGGGCTGCGCCACCCTCGAGGAGGGGCGTCCACTGTGTCGAGACTAGACATGCGGGAGGAGCGACGGAATCGGGCGAGAGGGCGAGGGCCCGTGAGGGGGCCCGAGACTCTCGTCGGGGTCCCCGTCCACCCGAGGGACTGTCCGGTCTCTGTGGTTCAGTTCAGGGTTTGAGCGGGACAGGGGCACCCCGTCCCCCGACCGCCGGGCGTCGGGGAGGGGGTGGTTCCCTTGGGTACTGGGGACACAGGAGGCCCCTTCTGCTTACCGACAGAGGAGGGCCGAGGCACAACAGTCCAAGCCACGACTCTCAGTTATGGAAGTGGAACTGCACCTTTGAAGGACTAAATAGTCGGTCGAGGGGAGGGTCCGCTCGCGCCGGAGCGGTGCGTGTCGGTAGCCCGAGGTCCTTCTCGTCGGACACCAGTGTCGTGAACCTTTGTTCGTTTCGGGGAGACTACTGTCTGTTTACGCAGAACAATCGTTGACGGGTTTTCGCGAACTGAACATGATTATTGTTTTTCCCGTACGACCAGTGGCACCCAGGTTTCTGCTTCGTGGGACAGTGGTCGGACCAACCCTTTAATCGTTTATTACAAGAAAAGGAACTATTTACCCACTGTCGAAGGAGAGTGGTTAGTAAAGATTGTAAAACTACGTACGGATACTAGGGTGACCTCCTCGTCTTTTCAAATGACCGGGAGTTAAAAGTCTACTACTTACCTCGCGGAGATTTACACGCTAAAGACCTACTCCATATCAAGTAAAATTCGTTAAGATCATTTACCCACAGTGACTAATCCTGTCTAGCAGATGAACGCGTTGTCGTGTGTGCCACACAGAGTAAGAGGCCGGAGGAGGCTCTGTCGTCCGTTCCCCTGCCGTCCGTGGGCCCTCCGGAGCGGCGGGCCGAGGACTCTCCCTGTGCCCCGACCCGTCCGTGGGGGGTGCGGCGCAGCGCACGACCGCCTGAGTGACCAGCGGTAGACCAGGTCCCGACTCGACGTGGTACGTCTGCTAGGGTCCCCCGGACGGGGAAGGAGACACCGGGGCTCCTCGGGGTGGTTACCGGGGTCTCTGTTGGTCCACCAGACGAGCGGTAGGGACGGTTGTCCCTGTTCAAGCAGGAGACGGGGGCCGAGCGTCGGTTCCTGCTCGTTTCCGTCCACCCCGCCCGCTCTGTAGGACGACCTCAACACGTGACAGACCCCCCGATACAGTCGAGAACCCGGGACTTCCCCAGAGGGGTTCGACGAAAAGGTTAACTGGCGGGAGTGCAATTTTCGTTCAGACAGACAGGAGGTCCCGCCGTCTCCAACGGTGACTGTGGTAGGTTGACCCTCGTCCTTCATCGCTACCGGGACCCAGACGTCCCAGGGGTGATGTCGGTCCCTACGGGCCCCTCGGCGGCTCTCGGCGACCCGGAGTGACCGGCCCTGCTCCTTCGGTCCTCAGTGTCCGTACCCGACTTTCACAGGGGGTTTAGGGGTTGGACTTTACGTTTGTGGAGGGAGCGTAGGTGGAGGCACCAGTCTTTGACTAGTGGTTTTATTAGTGCACCGAATGTAAATTCCCCTTCCTTCCGTACTCGTTCGTCAAATCGTTTCATTTTTATCATACTAACCACCCTCCGTTAATCCTTAGCAGGCGAGACCCCTATGTTCATTAGACAAACTCTCCGTGACCCGACCCTCTGTCGCCCAGCCGCACCGTCACCAGCTTCCCATAGCTGAGACGACGCACAGTAGTCGACAACTGTCTTAGTGTAGACTTACGTGTGTGTTCTTGAAATTTTGCGAAGTCTTTACGGGCGCGGGAAGCTCTCCGCCCGGGTTCACACCCAATCCTTCACCCTCCGACGGTTTCCTGCACCACCGGGGGCCCCGTTCGGCTGTCGTGGGGACCACGGTCTGTCGAGGACTCTGCCTCACTCGCGGGAGGGGGCGAGGGGCGGGACCTGTACATCGGTCAAAATTCGGCTGAGGAACCCTTTCGGGGACTACGACCTTTTTGACTTCCGCTTTCTTCCCCCGCCGTCTCTTAGTCTACCGACCTACCGTAGCGGCTGAGTTCCCTGTACCCAAAGTCGTTTGAGACCCTCCATAAGTTCCTTTCTCCCCGGACCGCACGACGGCAGGTACCCCAGCGTCTCTCAGTCTGGACTGGCTTGTCGACTTGTTGTTGTTTACTAATTTTTTTTTTTTTTTTTTGGGAATAGTCCTCCTTACTTTTGACGACCGTCAGCGACCGACTCGGAGCACAGACTCGACGTGTAGTGTCACGCCTTCCGTCGGCAGAAAGACAGGGGTAGAGCAGGCGTGAACCGGCGGTGCGAGCCGGGGACGGTGAGGTCGGGACCGTGCCGGAGACGGTGGTAGGACGAGTCATTGACTTGACCGACACGGGCACCGTCGGACGTACAAGTACGGACCGGTAAACACTATTAAGGAAATTAACTCGTTTTCTTTAGAGATTTGACTCCCCCTCAGTCGGTGTGTAAGCCCGTGGTCTCCCGATGTCCTTCTCGGGGACCGACGGTGCGGGTGCTCAGTCCGGTGGTGGTTGGTCGAGGACGGGAAGGTACAGTGTCCCTTGGGAGACGGTGTGCCTGTGCGACCGTTTTCCCTGTGAAGACTAGTACGTTTTCGTGGAGTGCGAGCGTTTGCGACAGACATTTTCGTCAAAAGGGAGCTTGTATTAAAGTTAATCTTCGTATGTTTAAGGTTAAACAGAATTAGCTCATTGTGGCGTTACGAATGTAAGATTAATTTTTTATTAAAGAAAATAACGAGACTTGTTGAGCTACAGAAAGATGACCAACTTTAATATTTGCACTCTGACAAACGAGACGGGTACCTCAAGGAGTCCATCCTATAACGCCCTGACGAAATTAATAATAATTTGCTCGTTTGCTATGTGATAATCTGTTTATAATTTTGTTCGTGACGTGAGTTAATAATTAAACGTGACAAGTGAAAATTTACGTCGTTTATAGAGTAATTAAATTAAAATCCACGGGTGGGCAAATACAGCGTAAAATGTCAGACCTTCCGTTAAATGATAATTGACCGTTAATGTATGTCTCACTAACAATTAAGACGAGGATTCACGATCGGCGAACTTTTAACAAGAGAGAGAGATTAAAAACTGGAAGAGCGTTGTCCCCACTCCGCGCGACCCTTATGTTTCCTGACCACACCTCCTCGGCCTGTACGGTAACTCTGAGTAAGAAAATTAAGTGGCACGATTAGTTGACATGATGGTGGTGGAGGGTTCCATTAAGACGGAAATGACCCCGACTTTCGTCGGTCGTTTCCCCGGACCGACCCACCCGAACCAGACGGGGGGTGGTGTGTGGGTGAGACCCAACTGTGTAGCCCAGACCAAGGCTTCTTTGACCCCAAAAAGAGTCGACGACATTTGTCGAGCAAATCTGGAACCGGAGACCGTCGGACCGGTGGAGTGGGTCCTCCCGAGTCCCACTGTATAGGGGCGCCCGGCCTGACGACTACCCTCGGTCTGCGGGTCCCCTACCCCGACGGGCGTCCGACAGGCCGGAGGTCCTCCCGACCGCGTCGGACGCCTCTCCTCGTTAAGGGACACTAACGTGGAGACAGGGGTAGTTAAGGTCCCGTCGTGTTTAGTCTGTCTTCGAAGGTCCAGTCTGTCCAATACTGGGGTGGAAGGGAGGTGAGGGCCTCTCGTGCCCCGGGGGATCGGGACTGCGCGCAAACTTTACATATAAGGGCAACTACTACCCCCTCCGCATCTCGGGGGGCGTCCTCCCCGGGGTCGACCGACTTACCGAAGTGACTCCGTAGGTAAGTGCTCTCTTGGGAAACACCTCCTTTGGGGTCTCGGAACCTGACGGCCCTGTTGCTCGTACCGCAGACTCTTCGGGGGAGAGGCACCACGCCTGTGTCGTGGCCGTCGTCTTTGCCTGCTGCCAGTGGCCCTGTGTCGACAGGGACCTTGCCTGAACCCTGTGAGCGAAGAGACGCCCGTCCCCGGGAGACCGGTTCCTTCTAAAAGACGGGGCGACCCCCGTCGACCGATGCCTCTCGGTGGGGTCGAGTGGGTGGGGGGTACCGTGGACTCGCCGACCCGGAGCCGGGACCCTGTGGTCGACGGGTTCGGTGCCACAGGCGTGTGGGAGGGAGGTCGGCACTGCGGGCCGAGCAGTCGGGAGGACGGATCCCCCGACGCCAGGGGTCATCGGGCGTGCGGGAGAGGTCGGCACTACGGGTCGAGTCGTCGAGAGGACGGCGCCCGTGACGCCAGGGGCCATCGGGGGCCTCGTGAATCTCCCTGGTCCGGAAGGACGGCAGTGTAGAGAAGACTCAGTCGTGGGGTTGGTGTCGGACACCCAGAGACGTGGGTCTCGGGCTCCCAGTTCTTGACCCCTAGACCTCTGGGCGCCCCCCGTACCGGCCCTCCGGTCTCCCCGACTGAGCCCGCCTCCCAGGGACAGGTAGACCCCGTCTGGGTCCACCAGGGTGACGGATGTCTACAGGGGTGGGGTGTCACGGACCGGGCTGGACCGTAAGTACACCGGGCACCGGCGAGTCCCGGACGGTCGTTTACGTACAGGGGAGGAGGTTCCCTGGATCTGCGGAGTCGTCGACAAGGACCCTCGAGTCCAGTGTGTGCTTGGGTCCCCCGTCACCTTCGCCCCCAGTTCGTAGGGGGTCCCCGGGGGTCCGTCCTACGTCCCCAGCCCACCGGGGGTCCCGTCCTGTGTCCCCAACCCGCCGGGGGTCCAGGGGTCCCGCTATGGTCCGTCCCACCTCGTCCCGAGGGTGACGGGTGTAGAACTCGAGTACCGGTCTTTGGGTCGCCCCGTGGGTGTCCAGTCGTCACCGGTGCGTCTCCGCCGACTCACGACGCCCCTCTGTCGGGTAGCCCCTGGGACGGGCGGGGGTCGAGGACCGCCGGAGCCACCAGGAAGATGGGCCTTCTCGAGGGCGGTACCGGTGTCCGTGCTCCGAGTGTTGTCCGGGGCCGACGACGGGGCGAAGGACCCAGAAATAATAAATCGTCCGACCCCGGCGTTAGGCAGTAGAGGACCAGTGTGGTCCCCCGGGTTCAGGGGCGGGACCTCCATCCGCGGGTAGTCGCAGGGGTCCCAGAACCCGGGGTCCGTCGTACGCGATCGGGGTTCCCGCCTTTGCCGGGGAGGGACGGGACGACTGAGCGAGTCGCGACGAGTCGCGGGTTGACCTCCGGCGGAGCGGGGTAGTTCCTACGTTCGGAGCGACGTCGGGTCCGACAGTTCCCAGACCCGCGGAGACCTGTGCCGTCGGGACGAGAGCCGGCCCTGGACTCGGTCCACGTCGGGTCCCCTCCGTGACCCGGCCGGCCTTCTTGAATGTGAAGCTTAGACGAAGGATTTCCCCCTCCTCCCACTCAGTGGAGGTGAGGAGTGGGGTGGGAACTCACCTTCCCTGGAGGCAAGGTGGAGCAGTGGGTGGGCACCCTGTCTCCTCTCCGGGTGTAGGGTCTCCTCGGGTCTGGACAGGGGGTCCACGGGACACACCCATTGCCGTGCACCAGTCTGGGGCTCCGGGTCTTGTCCGAGGATGCCCCTGGAGGGCCGGTGGGACTGGTCCACTCGTATACCTTCGGTGGGACAGACTCTTGTTCGGGAGTGGGGATCCCGGAGTCGTGCGCCTTGGGAGAGTGTGTAGGGTCGGAGACGCCCGTCGTCCTGGTCTCCGAGGTTACGTCTGTTCGGGATACCAGTGACACCAGAAAGAGTTGTCGTCGGAGTCTGCCCAGCACAGGAGGTTCGGCGGACACACGTTTCGTGACGTCGTGTGTCGAAGGTCTACCGCTAGGTCCTGGAGTCTCCCCTGGGAAGGACCACTACAGGCTCACGGGTCGGGGCGTGTCTTAAGTCTGGGAGGCAGTCGTCGTCCCACCACACGCCACACTCCGGGGTCCGACCCGTCTCTGGACGAAGACAATAGGTGTCCACACCCACTGGAACCCCTGTACCGGACTGGAGACCCTGGAGTGCCCCGTCGGTGGGGAACCTGCGACCCTTGCACCAATGGCTGTCGGATGGTGGAGGAAAATGTCCGTCCTGGTGTCTGCCCCACTCCCCTACCTAGGGCGCCGGGGTCCCCAGACGTGGACAAGTGCCGCAGTGTGGTCGACCAGTTCCTACGCCTCTGAAGGGGCTACTGTGGTGGGGGACCGAGTGGGCGGTCGGGAGGGACGTCTTGGACACGTCCCTGGGTCCCCGGTACCTCTCCGGGAGGGCCTAGTCCTTCCGACCTTTCCACCTGAGTGGCCACATCTGCTTGGCGGGACCTCGTGGGAATGTCTTGACGAACCTGAACATGCTGTTCCACTGAAGCTGCTGAGGTCCTTACACGGAGCCGCCGCAGACCTGTGCCTACCGCACCCCGCACTAGTCGATGCTCTTGGTATGTCACTTCTCCGGAAGTCGTCGGACCCGCATTCTCCGCCTGTGAACGGTCAACCTGTATTAATGGTTTTTACTCGTGTTAACCTGGTAGCAGAGCCTTACGAGGGAGGCTCGACAGTGGGTCTGAGTCCTGGATGTCAACGCGAAAGTCCTTTTTCAGACGTTTACTAGGGCCCACATCAAACGTCCTTTCCGGTGTCCCGTAGTAAGTATACTTTTAACGGTGGTATACAGAGGAATTTGGACGAGGATCATTAAGATCGCGATTAACAAGGTCCCGTGAGCCCTGGAGGCTGTCGTCCAAACTTTGGGGTCCCGACCCCTCGTCCCCCGTCTCAAGACGTGGGCGGGTCGTCTCTTCGGGGACGGAACCCGCGTGGCAGCCGAAAGTCCCCTAGCCCGCCACCCACCGCGGCAGCTGGCTCACAGTCTGCCAGGTACCTGTTTCGGTGCCGCCCTTCACCTGGCTAGAGCGCCCGAATGGAGCGAGGTGTGGTCGTAACAGGGCTTGTGTTGAACCTCGGGCAGCTTCTTCAACAGAGGCTACTACTAGTGCCAGCGCGGGGGGCACCAGGTCGGAAGTGACCCTGACTACCGGAACTACGTGCCTCACCGACGGGTGTGTTCTGTCTCTTGCCCTGGAATCGCCGACGGGGTTGCGGCGGTGCGACAGGAGGAGGTCGGTGCGGTCTGTGGCGTCCTCTGCCCGCCCGTCGGCGAGGAGGCCCGCCGTGCGTTTCCCGTTAGCATCTAGTCACACAACTACGCAAATTTCGTTTGTGAATTTACAAAATATTTCGTTTCCGGTTCGGTGACTTATGATCACTCATTCTTTTTTGTTTTTTTTCTTTCGCCGAACTATATCGTTTAATACACAGTCCCGTTTATACTGCTAATGTTTACTAATTCGTCGCGCACGTGCACCGTGCAGCTAAATAGACGAAACGCCCGTCTAGACTCGTCTCAGTTAGTTTCCGACAACCCCTCTACCTCCTCGCTTACGGAACGTAAAGCTAAGGAGTATTCGTCGATTAACCCAACCCAAAAAAGTAGGTACTTGAAACGGAAAACCAAGTTTTGAAGTAAAAGGAGACAGTGAAGTGTTAATGATGAAAAGTGAAAAGTAGTCCTTTTTTTTTTAGTTTTCGTGCTATAATTATGAAAACAGTTTCCACGTGTAAAATGTAGATTACAACAAACAGCTGTCCTTAGGGGACGGCGACCGGACTGGAGGGAAACAGAGGCCTCGCGAGTGTAAACGTACTCAATAATGTTACGGCGACGAGCCCCGGACGACACCCCCCGCCATGTCTGTCTGGCGTTCCCGTCCGTGTCCCCTTTCTGGTCCTCCGGGTACGAGGGTCGTCGGGGTACGAGGGTCGTCGGGGTACGAGGGTCGTCGGGACGACGCTCGGACGCCTCCGTTCCGACTTCCGGTGTCGGAGCTCCTCCGCCGAAACAGGAGACTAGCCGAGAAGAGGACGTGTCCCGACCCCTGGTAGAGGTGGTGGACTCTCCCGGACAGCACCCGTCTCTGGGTCACGTCTCTCTCGACCAACGACCCCTCTGCGCCCCGCGCCGGGAGACTGGCCGTCCGGAGGAGACGGCCCGATCCGTGGCACCAACCCTGTGACCCTGAGAGACACGGAGATAGAAACCGTGTTTCTTCTCCGGACGTACTACCCGTCGGCACACCGGGGATCCGAGACGACGCAGAGGACCTACTGCGCCAGACCTGTGTTAATGTCGGATCTGTCCTCGGTCGCGCCCGGAACCAGGAGGCACCTCTCCTCCTCCTCGGGGGTCGCTCGGGACCCGCGGGGGCACAGTGGGCCTAGGAGGACCGCAGCCCCACCCCACCCACGGCTTCACTCACCCTGTACCTCCTCGAACTGAGGACCGGGCTCCCCGGGAGGCTCAAGCCACTAGAAGGTGGTGAACGTTGGTGGAGCCACCTCTAAGCAGGTCCTTTGTCATTGATTTCGAAGCGTGTGTGCGCCGCCGAACTGGTGCGCCGGGGGTGGGTGGCCGACGCCCCTGCTCGGAGGGTTCCTGCGGGCCCGGAATGATCCGACAGGTAGGGTACACTCGTGCGGGGGTGGGGGGCGGTGGGGCTCATCGAGTCGAGGACTATTTAGTAGCAAAATCTGAGACCCAGTCGAGACCGGTGTGCAGAAGTATTCGTCCTGAAGGGCCTTCGGACGCGCACCGAGCGACTGCCCAGTCTCCGTCGCCGTCTGTGCCCTCAATTAGTGCCGTCCATAACAACAACTCGGCCCGGCTGTGGTGGAAGGAAACAAACGAGATTACAACCTGATCGCCCCCGAGATAAACGAGTAGGGGCGCTCCGAGGGAGTCGTCGTCTGCGTGTCTCGTGTGTGCCCCTCGGACGGGAATTGATCGTGACAACTGAAGTACGATTATTCAAGTATGTTTAAAAGTAAAGACTCCGAAGGCTTACTGTAAACGAAAAGAATTAACGTACCTCTCGTAAACTTTTCCTAGTCGAGAGATTTCTGACTGTTCAGGGGAGGTTCCCCCACTGGAAGTAGTCGTGTCGGTTAATACCGTTTATTAAGTGTTTTTTTTTTTTTTTAATGTCATTTGTTTAAATGAAACCTCCACTCTTTTCCTTTTTTTTTTTTTCTTTTTTGAGGTCCTAGAGGACGGGCGTGTCCTCTACCGACAGACCGTCGACACCGGGTCACCTCTTCGGTGTCGAGCCGAGGAGCCGTCTCTCTAGGATCCCGGTCGGAGCGGAGGAGGCGCCGCTATCGGTAGAAGGAGGACGGACATAAACGTATGTAAAGTTACGTGTGTCTCTCTCCCTTGTACACAAGTTACCCTTGGTATCGTTTTACTTAATGTGTCTGTCGCAGTCTCTAGAGTACTATCCGCACGTGTTATGTGAGCTCGTCTACTGCCCTCGACCGTGGCGCCGGCTTCAGCCCGCCCCTCCTCGTCCCTACGCCGCCCTTCCCTGGCGGGGGGCGTGGGGGGGTGGCAGAAGGAGCACGACCCTGCGTCGGGACTTCTGTAGCGGACCGGCCGGGTGAGAAGACACACCGGGTCCGAGGGAGGCCCCCGGAGGGCGGGACGAGTAGACTGGACGTGGCCCTGGACGGAATTGAGGCCCTCGGGGGGAGAGTCGGACACCCCATCTTCCCGTGGGGCCGAAAGGGGGTGGGTGTAACCTACGGGTGCTCCTGCCCGACCAGACCCTTGGTCCCACGGGCTGCCGACCCCGGCCGTGCCCGTAGAGTCTTTTACTTACACCTACGGTGGACTCGGGTCTCTACGACTGACTTGGCGACCCCAGGGGGCCGGAAAGACATCCCCCGCCTCCCCCAAGAGTAGGTCCTAAGACAATCATTTGTCGAAGGACAGGACCAAGGACCATTAGTCGCACGAGAGGACTCATGGTGGTGTCGCGACGGTGGAAGGGACGCAAGTGTTATAGCTCCGGGAGGTTGTCCGGATTAGAACGGAGTACTTCTGAGGAAACAAGACGGACGATTTTACAGAACATTAACACGAGCTCTACAGGTCTACCGACCGACTATGAGGTCGACTACCCTAATATGGAAAATGGAGAGGATCCCGGTAGACAAGGGAATTGAGCGATTTCGGGGGCGTCGGACCGAAGGCAGCTGGAGCGACGTATTTGGATTGGCGTAATGCCGTGAACCGTACGTTTAGCGAGAACGACGTCCGGCCCACGACCCGTCCCGGGTGCGTTCCAACTTTGTCCCAACCTCCGCAAATGCTTCCCTGTTCACTGTTCCTTTTTTTTTTTTCGTTCGGGCCCAAGAAGACCCGACGCGACCTTCCACCGTGCCGACAAAAGGCAGCGAACACAAGTTATGACATTTATTAGACGGAACGAAAAAACACTCGAGTCTCCTGCGCCACCGTCTGTAGGTGTCGTCGTCCCCCTTAATCAAGTGAACCTTCAGTAGTCGCTCACACATGTGTGACGACCACTTATAATCTACTAACCTATTACTCCACAATCGGTCCTCTCCGACGTCTCTCCGGGTCTAGATACGAAAGACCCCCGTGGAGAAGGAATTTCTTACGTCCGGGACAAGTTTCGGTTCTACCGTGGGTCGCCATCCGTGATTGGGCCTTCTTCGTTCCTTTCTCTTACTGTGTCTGACCGGGTCTTTGCTTGAGGGATTCACGGTCGGGAGCGTCCCTCACCTCCGTCATAGAGAGGACCAGGGTCTCTCTGGGGACAGTACAACACGTCCCGTGGACTCTTGTCCCGTCGTCAGTGTCTCACGTGTCTTTGGAGGGGTCCTGCCGTTTACGGAAAGAACTTCTGGCTGTGTCTAGTCGAGAGTCTCAGTGGATAAACGTAGAAAGTGAATGCTCAGTAAAAACCCCCTCCTCATTGTATAAGGTTAGAGAATTACAGCTAATTTTTTTTTTTGTTTTGACTTTTTGGATTTTTTTTTTTTTTTTTAGAGTTTGGTCTGACGAAGAGGTTTATCGAGAACTACTCAACCCAAAATAGAGGTTCCATGGGTTCTCACCGGAAATAAAAGGATTTACGACATAAAAGACGAATGTCAGGTTACGAAAAAGCACGATGAATGTTTTTATTTGTGAGTATGAAACGAGTCTAGTATTATCGAGTAATCTCCTCCGACTAAAACCTGGGTCTGATGTTGGTTTGTGGTCTCCCGGTACCCCGGTAGGACTTGGATAGTGCAACGGTCGTGACCGGGAGACCCCTTCGTCCTTGGCTCCTGACCCTAGGTTGGAAGAATTAACACTTGGAGTAATCACTACCAATGATTCGTTTTGTGTGTGGATGGAAGTGACGTCTCTTTCCTCCATTTGTCATGCAGTGTCTAAGATTACTGAGACCGCGGGTCCCGCTGGAAATTAATAATATAAAAACGAGAGAATGTGGAATCAGTAATTACATCTTTTTGTTTAGTCAAATAAAAACACCTGACGTCGTCTAAGTATTTAACAGAAGGGCAAGACTACAGACTTAGTATGAAGTAAGACTACTGGGTGTTCCCGAAGCAAGTAAAAGGACACTTGTCAGACAGACGGGGTGCACGTCGAGGACTTGGGTCCTGGAGTCAGATCTCTCAAACAGAATTTTAGTGAATCAGATGTCCGAGAAACTTCTTAAAGTAGTACGACGACACAAACGTTAAGTGAATTTTTTTTTTTTTGAGTGTAATGAAAGGGTCGTTAAAAATAACCAGTCTTGGAGTACGAAAAGTACCTGACAAAATATCCCCTGGTCTGGAATGCAATCCCCCTCTATGGGCGGACAGGTGTGTCTCGTCCACTGTCCCGTCGAACCTTTCCAGACGCAGACACACAAAGACTTAGGACTGATGTTCGGATAGTGGGAATGATTTAAAGAAGAGTAAATTGTTCGTTTTGTTCTTCAGGTAGTGAACCTTCGCAAACCATGTGTAAAATACGACAAAAAAAAAAAAAGAACAAGGGAGGTGAGTATGGGGGTACACACCTGTGTGTGCTCGCACGCGTGCGTCCGACAGAGGGGTACCTCCCGGTCCTCCAGGGGCTTCGGGTGTCCTGGTCCTATACTCGTGGGATCGTCCACGGGTTTCGGAACCCCTACTGGGCCTACCTCCGAATGTTCTTCGGTTTTTGTGGGGTGTATTTACTTTTGACGTCCTTTACGAGATTCGTTTCCTTTGTTTAGAATCTGTGTCTAGTTGGTTATTTCACTCCCGGTGCCCCCACTCGTCCCACCCTTTCGGCTCGGGTGGCTGGGGTGGTCACCCCCTCCCCTCCCCCGGCGGGGCTCCTGTACCCCTGGTCCCTCCCCGTTGACCTGTACTTTGGTGTTGTTGTCTTTCCTACCGCGCTTCTTTTCCTTCGTAGCGTTTATTTTTCTTCTGCGAGTCGCACACGGATGGTAAAAGGTCTATTCTTCCCCGGCATGGAAGACTGCCCAGGTCCGCCGCCCGGGCGGCGGGCACGAACCTCAACAACACGTGTTTGTACAACAGCCTGTGCCGGTCGTGCACCGGCAGGTGCAACTGGCACCACCTGTGCTGTTGGACGCCTCTGTTCCCGGCCACTCTGGGCTCCGTCTGCCCTCGTCCCGGGTGGTCCGTCGCCCGGGGGGGCTCGGGGGGCGCCGACGAGGACCTAGACGGAGCTTCGGTGCACGCGCGTGTGCGTGTCGGAAAAAGCCGATTACCCCACCCACCCAACAAAACAACACTGAGTTCTAACGAAGAGAAGGTTTGGGCGACGTGATTAATGTCAAATTAGAGGATAATACGATTGTTCACTTAGGTTAAGTCTCCCTTTTTAAGAAGAAGCGGTAATCGACGTCTTTGTGGGGAGGTCGGTGAGCAGAATTTCGATGGCAAAACTAACTAGACAAGTGTATAACTAATCTATCAAATAGATTAATTTTACCCAAGTGACCTCTGACAGGAAGGAACTCCTCAACACTCCTAAGTCTCAACAGGGGCGAGGGGAGGGGGAGGGGTTTTTTCCGAAGTATTTAGTCTTCGATAAAGATGACGGGTGTAAGATAGTAGTTTACTCGGGTCCAGTTACAGTGTCAATGTCGGTCACAGACCATTACTTGCAAAAACGTAGACTTTTCTGGCTCGACTTGTCCTTATTTCACCAAAGACTCGTCCCTTTCATAGGAAAGAGTGCAAGTGTCACTCCTTCCACTCCTGGTGAGACAGACCCCTTGCTCGAAGGACGACCTCCCTACTGACCGGGACTAGGTCCAAGTCCGGGAGGGGTCAGAGTCATGAAGTGTCCTCATTTCTTCCTTCAGTGCGACCGTCCCTGTCGGAACGAGGGTCCCTGTGGAAGGGGCCCCTCGAACGCTGTTCGTGGGGTCTTAGCCATGGGGGCGGATCGATTGTTGAGTCCTTTGTCCTTTTCTGTGGCCGGGACTCTAGGTGGAACTTGTCTCCCCACGACGTATTACGTAATAGAGACCCTCTGGACCCCATCGACTCTGCACTCGGGTCTGCACTCGGTCTCGGACCTAGACCCCACGCCCCTCGGGGCCAAGAACAAGTCTGTCGTCCCTCCCGGTCGATGTGGGTCTCTTGGTGTCGGAGTGTCTCTTGTGGACCCGTCCATACCCCCGTGGTCCTCCACCCGTGTGCAGTTTCGGACGGTGTGCTCCACCGCATTTTCGGAGTCGATACCGTTCGGAGACACTTGTTCCTCGGTGTGTGCGTTCTACGTCCCCTCTCAACCCCCCGTCTCTACCCCGTCCCGTCGCGTCCCGCCGGTCCGCGAGTTCCCCTAAGAAGTGCGAAAGACACTTTGAAAAGACATTTGGAATTTGACAAGAATATTTTTCAGACGATCAAATTTTTTTACTGTCTATTTTGACTAATATTCCTTTTCCAAAAGTTTTTCCGTTTCGATGTATAAATATACATTTCCATAAGATGCATAAACATACAGTTCCACAGACACTCATTGATTACAGAATATTTTCAGAGTCCGGGGTGTTCTTCTGCCGTTCCATACTGTTCATGGGTAACCTGCGGGGGGGCGGTTCCCTCCCTGGTGGAAGGACCTACTGGGAGATAGTGACACCCGTGACGGTTCTAACACGTTCAGAGGTGTCGTGTCCGGGGAGACTCGGAGCTTTATTACGGTCGTAGTGACGGTCAGGTCGCAGGGGTCCAGGTCCCACTCTATAGGGACGGCGGGACAGTCCCCACCGAGACTGGGGCGAGACCCTGGTGATGACCGGACCGTCCGAACTACGGTCCCAGTGCGTCCACGGGAGGACCGTCGGACAGACGGTCAGGGACGGGACCCGTGTCTCCCCGGAGCTGGTTGTGCGGGGGTACACCCTACGTCTCTGTGTCTTCATTGGGACTCGGTGTGTGGACTGGGAGAGGTAAGGAGCTGGTACTATTCAAGTTCTTTGTTCTTTCCCATTTTTATTGTGTGTTTTCCTGTGGTAGAGACGAGACAGCAGAGATACATCCAGTCAGCGGTTCCCTTTTCACAGCGACTCGTCTCTCGCACCGCCCGACACAAGGCAAAGCGTCGGCCGGTCGGGGCGGTACGTGGATGCCTTTCCACGACTCTGACTATGTCCGACCTTTGCGTACGTTCGGGACTGGACGACGAGTCGAGTCGATTCAGAGGACTCTCCGTCCCGCTCGTCGAGGTCTGTGACGTCCTCCGGGAAGATCCTTGACGTCCGGTGCACGCGGGCTCCGACGGACACCGGTGACGACTCGGAGCACACTGGAGGCCAGGTGGGTTACCTGGCCACACCTCGGGACGCGGGTTCCTGACCTTCGTCCGGGTGACGGATGTCCTCTGTGCACTGAGGACGTGGACTGACACCCGACCGACGACCGAGGTGGGGTACTGACGACCCGACCTACAGTTCTGTCCCCAGGCCACAAAGTGGGCTTCTGACTTCGTGGTGAATGTAAAGGTCTTTTCGGAACTCACTAAACTACCATTTAGTTTACGGTTTCTTCTTGGTAGACCGTTATGGGTCGGATCGTTACCCCCGGGTGCAAGAAGCGACCGTCCATTGCTGGTCAAGACACAGGGCCGGGTCTATAAAAATACTACTTTCAGTCATTTTATTAGGTAGGACACACGACTCGTGGGAAGGGGACTTCGGTGGAGGGCCAGTAAGTGTTTCCGTTCTTGTTGCACTGACCTAACAGCAAATAGGTTGACTTTTGGTTGACTTGGGGTTTGACCGAACGGTAGAGCGAGGAACTCTCGTTTAGGACCCTAGACTCCGGTTCGTCTCCTGCTCGGTCGGACCCACGTCCCTGCGTCAGGTCGAACATCCGCTCCTTAGTCCCCTAAGGACCCCCCTCCCTTCGACTCGTCCCCTTGTCGGACGTTGACCTCCTCCGGACCGACCTTGTTCAGGTCGGGGCGGTTCTCCGCCGGGGAGGTAGGACCCTCCCCTGGGGTGCATAATGGGTCACCACAAGGGGTGTTGTCCGGTCCGGTACGGATTCCCTCTAGAAGCCACACCGGGGATTTCAGATTGGTCGGTTCGCTCTTCGTCCCTTCTCTGATTCACTCTGCGATTGGAATCCTCCGGAACTGAACCTTTCTAGGAATTTCAGAGACATTGTGTGGGTATCGTGAGTAGTACCAACTTATATTCTGTCTGAGGTTGGATTGGATGTCGAGACTAAGGAGACTAAAGTCCCACGGGACGGCGGATTGCACGTCTCGGCCCGGCACACGGGTGACGTTCTCCGTGTATGTGTATGCGGGAGTAGTCTCGTCTTTGAGTGTAGTACAAAGGTCTCGTCTGGAGTGAGATTACATACAGAGTCGCCCGACGTATCGAGACCGGTTACGTTCGACGGTGTAGTAAAGTTTCGTAAGCTAAATTTCCAAGGTAGTTTACTTGGGTAGGACCAAACGTGGGTCCGGGGACTCTTGATCTGTGACTGAGGGGTTTGGTGACGTGTGGTCTCTTAAGCTGAAAGCATGAGGTTCACGTCTGGCGCCAGGTCTTAGCGCATGGACCTTAGAAGCGTACAGGGCCCCCAACGGACGTAAGAAGTTTGTCAAGACTAACGTGAACTCCTTTTTGAAATCTTTCTTAGATGTTTCTATGTTTTTTACCTATAAACAATCCCAATAGTCTGTTTTCTGTGTTTCAAAAACTTTCCATGAGAACGGACCCCTCGGTCCCTTTGCTGGGGTGCGGTAGACGACCGACGGGACATCCCCCGTTATCTCTCTCTCTCTCGGCCCCGTCGGTCCGTCCGTGGGGGTCCAGGTCGCGGGTCACAGAGGTGCACGTCTTCCTCACTGAATGTAAACAAAACTCCCGACCCCGAAAAGGTTCGAGATTTTATTGTTGACACGGAACCTGACCGGTAAAGAGTGGACCTAGAAACGTGTTGGTAATTGGGGACCTCTGGACAGGTGGGATCTCTTCCGACGGTTGAAGTCGTTTATTTTTGTGTCTTATGGATCAGTTTTGACTTAAAGTCTATTTGTTACTTATTACAAACCTGTCCGGACAGGGTTTCGTACGTACGTACGAGTCAACGAGTCAGCACAGGTCGAGAAACGTTGGGGTACCTGACATCGGGTGGTCCGAGGAGACAGGTACCCTAAGAGGTCCGTTCTTATGACCTCACCCAACGGTAAAGGAGGAGATCCCCTAGAAGGGCTGGGTCCCTAACTTGGACGTAGAGGACACAGAGGACGGAACCGTCCGTCTAAGAAATGGTGACTAGGTGAACTCTTAAGGTTTCGGATATAGATAGGAATTTTTTTTTTTTTTTCAAATAGACTTTAAGTTTAAATTGTCCCGCACTTAAGATGGACCGTCGGGTTGGGATACCCCGGTGGTGACGAACCCAACGGTGTGAAAATTTCCTCAAAAAGTTCAATGTCATTCATGTGTAGAATTCTCTTTTAACCCCTACAACAAAAGTCCCGTCGCTACAGACACTTTCCGGATATACACCAAAATTCCCTGACTAGTTCCGGGGGTACACGCCGTCCCTTTGCGAGTTGCGGGACCGACCTCTCGCTCCGTCCTGCACCTTCCCCAGGACAAGGGGTGGGTCCGGACCAGAACGACCCTTCGTACTGCAAAGTCCCCAGAGGTTTCACGACTCTGCGGTAGGAGGTGTGCGGGTGCACGAGGCCCTGTTTGAGGTTACGGGACTGAACACTGTCTCCACGTGCCTGGGGTCCTCCGGACCGACATGGAGGCCGGTACCCTCTTACCCTCAGAGTCTGGAGGTGGTGGCGACGGAGGAGAGTTCTTCCGGTGCCCGCAGGACTCGGGTTGTTTCGGTCCCGGAGACCCGACTGTGCGTAGGTGTGCCGGTAGTTGTGAGTAGAAGAGGTAAAAGGAGGGCTTAGAGTTGCAAGGTGACCTACTACTGGGTCAAAAATACTTCGAAGTGCACTATCGGAACTGAAGTTGGACTTTCGGTTCCAAGGAACGTCATCGAATAGTAGAGTCTTTTATTTTTTCTAGGTCTTCTGCCTCTAAGTACAGAGGGTCGCATAGGCCCTACTGAAAGGTGGTCTCGTCTCCTTGTGGGTTGACTGACCGCCCCCTTTTTCTTATCACCGGTGAATTAATTTAAAGGAATATAGGGCGCGCCGGAGTGATAAAATCCGTCCTTAAATGTAGAAAATAATTGAGCGGAGTGGATATGTGAGTCGAACGGCACGGAGACTTGTGGTAGACGGCAGTGCATGTCATTCGGTGGGCCGGCAGGTGGGTGGTTAAAGAGGATTGTTGGTGACACGTTAATTCGAGGTGCTCGAGGCGTCGCTCCATTTAATCCGCGTGGACGCCGGTGGGCCGTGGGCTGGCGTAGTCCTTCCGGGATTGTTCCACTCCCGCAGTGGCTCAATAGCAGGACAGTCCGTTAATCCAAAGGTGAAACCCCTGTCGGTGAGGCCACGTTAATGAGGTGTGTAATGGTCGGCCGAGTAGACGCCCGGTCTCGGCGAGTCGGCGCACCTCGGCCGGCCGCCTCGGGAAGTAAGCCCCGGACTAGAGGGGGGAGGTCTCGTCCGCAGAAGGTTCGGGAACGACAGAGAGATCGGGTGAGCGGGAAAGTGGAGGTCCCCCCGTCTCACCCGTAGCTCGGACGTGCCGGTACGGCACACTCCAGTGGTACCCGGAACTGACGACCGCCGATGTCTCTCCCCGTTTCACCCCACGACCCGGGGCCTCGGTAGGGTCTGTAGAACCCCGAGGTGACACCTGTGTGTACGAATGTGCAAGACCGGTACATCCGTAGTCATCCCAAGAAAAGGTTCAAAGACTTCTCGTCGTTTTCGTGGACCCTCTCTGGATATCCGGACTCACACCCCGGAAGTCTCGACCCAAGGAGGGGTCGTAGCCCGGGGTCAATGAGTCTGGTTTGTTCCGGGTTGTGCGCACCCCTGTCTGTCTCCTCCTTCTCCTCCGGACACGGGTCAAAGACGGGAGGAAGGACAAGGACCTCCTAAGCTAGCCCGGAGGGGAGCCACCCACCAGGTCAGGTCGCGTGGCTTGGTAGGTTTCCTGAGTGGGTCGGACCTAAAGGTGGACGTCCCCGGAGGGACGGTAGACCCCTCCGACTCTTCCCTGCGTATGTACTCCAGCCTACCATTAAGAGTAGGAAATGAGTTAATGGGAAATTAACCGGAAAAGGATTCCATATAGACTGTTCGTGAAATGTATAGAGTGAAGATCTCAGACCATGTGTTTCCTAAATTATGAGAGCAATACTTTCCTTTTTAGAAAGGATACAGTCTTTTAGAAACCGAGATTGTGGTTATTTGATAATGACGATTGGTACCTAAACGACGACCTACCGTTTCTCCGCTATTTTTAAGATTGGACAGTAATCATGTAATGCGAATTAACACATGTCACGCAAGGCCCAACGTAGACAACCGGGTAGTAGTTTTACTGGTAATACATGTGATTAAGGGACTGGGACAGAAATAAAGGGATTTCTCAGTAGTAGAAAGTGTCATCCATGGTCTCATTTAGTTCGAACTTTATACCCGAAATAAATGAACAAAGAGGGTCCGTCCTCCCCTTCGCCGTCGAGTCCCGTGTAACGATGTGCAGTCAGCTTTGAGGGGCCGTTATAAGACGAACGTTTGACGCGCGTTTTGGGACCCGTTCAAGAGTCGCCACTCCTCTTCCCCCTTCCACGCCCGTGCACTGAAACCTGTAGCCCAAAGGAGAAAATCTCGGTCGCCCCTAATCCGCTCCCCGGGGCGCCCACTCGGGGGGGACCGCGAATCCTCGCGACTCTTGTCGTACGCGCAGAGTTGAGTTCTCGTAGTAGGATACTCCCACCCAGGCCCCAGGAGGTGGACCCCCGCCGCTCTCGTCCCGGCACCCAGGCCGGGGACTCTCGCGATCAGTCTCGGGCTCCGACGGACGGGAAGACGTCCCAGCCAAGGGTACGGCTAGCCCGCCCCAACGCGGGAGCCGCCTTCCAAGTCGCACCAGCGGCCTGTAGTAACGGCGGAGCACCGCTTGCCGCGGTGGCCTTCACGAGCGCCGTCCTGGGCCCGCGGGACGTGCGCCGAGCCCATTGTGCCGGGTGGCAAATGTGGCCCCGGGTGGGGCCCATAGGGTGCCATTTCCCGCTCGGGGGAGGCGTCACTGATTAGACTCAGACGAGGAAAGACACACAAATTCGATACTTAATCGAGAAATATAAATGAAAATACTTCGACTAATTGGTCTCGAAGAGATAGACTACTTTTAGTAAAATTAACATCACAATCCGAGGACACATTATAGGTAATGTAATACTTGACAAATTTAAGATGTACCCATAACACATTTAACCGGGAAACACTCGCGCGTCCGTTAATCCTGGTTTGTGAGAGGAAATTCGCCGATGTCTTGAAACACCACAACAAGTCCTGTTAGTCTTTGTTTCCTCCGACAAATTAACATTAAATTACCTTATAGTTCCTCAGGCACCGTAATCTGCAACCGTTGTCTCGTCCTCTCTTTTTAATTGACGTTAATACAAACTAATTTCGATAGGAAGAGTTATTAGTCGCCAGGACTGTCCGGTACCCCGAGATCACCCAAGGTCCTACCGTTTTCCACAACTCGTTATAATCCCGGTTATTTCCCCTATAATCGTATCGATTAATGTCGGGACGTTTTGGACATTTCCCCCGGAGACACATAACATTACACACTTCATTAACCGGTTCCGGCAATAGTTAATGTATTCCTTACTTAAACCAAACAGTCTCTTTTCGACTACTCTACAGAGAGTAGACTGTCGTCACGGAAGGAGGGCGAAGGTCCTCGAGTCTTGAACGGGTGAAGATAGTTTTCGGCGTTGAAGGGTCACCGGTTCAGTGACTCTTCCGCCAGAGCGGCCGTTCGCACCCCATTAATTATGTCGAGTAGGGGCGGCGGAAGGCGGAATGGATTGGTTTCGGTGATTAGTACCTTATTACTAAAGAAAGGGAGACCAGTTTCCTCTTTATCTAACAGAGGAATCTTTCCGTTACCCGAACCGCACGTGTGGACCACTGACTCCTCCTTTTGCTCCGAAGTTTGATAGAGAAAACGTGCACCCATAGTGCACAGACTTTGTTGGACAAGTGCCGGAGAGTTCTTTGGGATATACGTTATAAATAAAAAAATCAACAGTTCAGAATCTGACAGGGGTCCGGACCAGAACGACCACGAACCTTTGCCTCCCCTGGCACTCGAAACTCCGTCCTCCGGAACTGGGGTCTAGGGGCCACCCGGGTTCGAGTACCTCGGGTGGGGGTCCTGTCTCGAGGTGGAGGGTGTCGGGGAGGGAGTGGCCTGGGGTCGGAGTCAGGGTCGAGCGTCTGGAGACGAGGACCGGGAGGTAGTACCGTTGTACCCTTTAGACTCGGGTCGTGACTTTTCGTGACCTTGGACCCCCCCACCACGAGTTAAAAGGTAGAGTTCCGACTCGAGAATTGTTTGTCGTTTGACTATGGCTACCTGGACGGAGACCCAATGGCCAGTTCTCAGGGTTTCGTAAACACACACTTAGTACCGACTGTCGAAGGCCCCAAGGGGTTGTCGTCCCTGGGGGTAGGGTCTAGCTGGGGCAAAAGTCAATGACTTAGGTCTTGGGGTTTGGTCCTTTGAGAAGTATGGATCATTGGAACTGGTCCTTTTACTCAGTTTTTTTGGTGGGTCGTCTACGTCACCCCTTCCTGTAGGGTCGACCGTCGACGTCCCACCACCCCGCACCCCCCTTCCCCTCGTTCACAGACTACCCGTCTCCCCAGAGACCCCCGGTCGTCTTTGTAGACACTCATCTACCGTCACCGACGGGTCGGGACACTGACCTGATTTACGGTGGCCTGACAAGTGAGACTTCACCCAGTGAGGTGCTCCACAGGTGGGGCGTGGGAGGGGGTCCTGTCGCCGGGGTCGGTCCCGCGGCCACCGACGTCGGGGTGCACGGGGGAACTTTCCTTTGTCAATTTTTCTCAGTTTAATTTTCTATCTCGGAAGTCCTCTGAAAGGGGACTGACTATTCTTTCACTGGCCACCCCCTCACGAAGCCGCCTCGGGGCCGATTAATGACCCTTCAGGGACTTTCCCACCGGCGTCGACACCACACACGTGCGGCCCGGTAGTCAGCGACGTCATAACTAATGACTCGTTAGGATCGGCTAGCCGAAGACCCCGAGCGTCTGTTACACGAAGGAGTCTTTTGGACATTACTCGTCAAGGATATGTGCTCATGTGAGACGACTGTAGTCTAGACACGTGACTCTATCATGTGTCCAGTTATGCATAGCCTAAAGGTTTTACGCTCCCAGAATTACAGTCCGGAGAAAAAAAAGGAGGTGAGGACGGTAATCGACACTGACCCGAGTACAGGACATTACGGCATGTCCTCCCCTTTAGACGAGGTAATCAGACTAAATAAGAAGTTTATACGGTACTGTTTAACGAAATTGTGGTCTGAATAATTTAAGAACATGTAAAGTTCAATACCCAGAGTATATGAGTATCACGGACGTACTGCAGTAGTGCCTCCCGGGCCTCCCCCCTGCCCTAACTTAAAATGTCGACCCGGGTCTACCGGAACTACTCCGGGTGGGGGAGGGGGCGGGTTCGCCCTCCCGACCCCGGCGGGTTGAGGGGTGCCCCCGGAGGGCCAGGGGCACCCGCGGCAGGGGGTCGTGCGTACTATAGGACGTACATTTACGTCTAGCTCCTCCTAAACCCTCCTAGGTGCCGAACTGAGTACCAAGTCGTTAATGACCGGAAACAGACCTCCAAGGACGAGATGACACCGGCTCCGACAGAGGTCACCTGACCTCGATAAAATGAAGGGAACGGCACCATTGGTGTGGCGTAATTGTTATAAACATGATGTTAGCGGTTCCCTGGGTGAAGGGTCTAAGATAGTGAAGAAATAGAGGGCTGTTTATGGAGTGATAGCTTGTAATAATCCAAATCTTTTAATTGGGAAGCTCCAGATCTCGGTGTGGTCCGGGGTGGTAGGGAGGTTTCCCGGAATAGCGATTTAAAGACGATATTACCAAAAGGAAAAGTAGTGTTAAAGTCGCCGCCGACAGTTCTCCGTGAATATCTATGGTACTAGAACATGGCCCACACTACTAAGAGTAATTTTACTACGGTTTCTCTAGACTACCCTAAATTATCGAAACGGCCGGTCAAGGTAGAGGTGGGGTTCTTTTCTAGGACGGCTCGGGAGGAAAACCTCTTTAAACACACTGAGCGTAATTTGAAAAGACCCACCAAAATTACACGAGTCTATTCATTTCGGGTCCATCTGTGAGAACGTCGTGTGTTCGCGGGCTCGAGGTGCGAGACAGTCAATGGGAGGGGCTGAGCGACAGTCCTAAGATCAATCATTAAAGACATTGACAAGGACTATCAAGTACTATCAAAACTATTCCAATAGACAAATTTTCTTCAGTTGACGTGTTGTGTTTTCTTTGCACTTCACGCGAGATAAATGTGGTCCCGAGAACAAAGTTCGCGGAGAGAGAGAGAAAGGGGGAAATGGATAAAGAGATAAAGATTACCCGCTGCGCCGAAACTGTAATAAAGGGGTCGTCTAGTAAGCGGGACAGTTAGTCAGACATAAAACAGAAAGCGACGCCCGAGTAATTTTGGCGAAGGAGTGAGGGAGACCTGTGACGAGATAAACGGTCGAGACTAGTGCTTCGAGGAATAAATTCTTTTTACGGTCGTAGTGACCCGAGTGTAGTCTACGTGGGGGACTGAACAACGGTCGAGGTCCCCTCTGAAAATGTTTCTGAAACACACGCCTCTAATTCACGGAGACGAATAGGCTTGAATCCCGAAGTTTGGAGAGGGTGGCATGACCCACGCACGTCTCCCTAGACTTCTATGCCCCTACCGAGAAGAACGGTAAGACTAAAGACGGCCGCTGTCCCTCTTAGGAGTTTTTTTGCACGTCCAAAAAACAAACTCCAAAAGAGACGTGGGGGTGAGGGGGGCCGGGGCGGTTAGAGGTGCACCCCTTCTGGAATAAGCGGAAAGGGATAAGTCTGTGTGTAAAATGGAGCAGGTACGGTCGAACGAATTAATTCTTGGTAGTAGTAACACCCGACTTAATTATTATTTTTTTTTTAGTGTAAAATTTAGTTCGGACACGGACGTGTGTCCTGCGGGCACAGCCTGGACGGACGTGGCCGGAGAGATCGGAAAATCCAGGACTAATTTTTGAATAATTTTGTAATATTTACTAATTACCCTCGGATCGAGACTCACCGTTAATAATCAAAATTACGTCCATTACGTCGAATTACTCCCCGTGTACACACGTTTCGAAATTGAAGTAATGAGGACGCACAGTTGTTTATGTTCTCTTTACACACAGGTCCAGTAGGTAATGAACTTTGTCGAGGCTCGGAAGGGCGAAAGCGAGGGAAACAACTACTCGGTCCTCGGTATTTAATTCGGGAAAGGCACCGAGGCCCTTCCTGGTTCCACAAGGCCCGTGCCAGCGACACCGGGTCGCGGGGTACATCGGGACGCGCACTCATGGGGGTTGGGAGGAAGGGTACCCGTGCACCCGTAGAACGGGACCTTGCCGACGTCCAACAGTAACAGAGCCGAGGCTTTGGTCTTGAGACCTGTGTAGTCTTAGGCAGCCCAGAGAGGGGAAAGGTCAAACCTTTCCAGACACCTCCTCAAAGCGAGGGAGGAGGGTCATGGATTAAGTACTATGTGTCAAGGGGACTTATAGGTCTGAGTTACGGAAGGTTTACGGGCTCAGACCCGGACACCCCTACCACGCGTGGGTACAGGGTGGGGGGCCTCAGGGGCGGGTTCCGTCCCTCCGCGCAAGTCCGACGTTGTCTCTTTGTGTTCCTTTATGGTCAGTCGCGGGCCGACGTTTCACCTCTACAGGGCCACGCGGGTCCGACCCCTTCTCCGACCTACGACTTATCTACGTAAATCCTAGGCTCTCACCCCTCGGACCGTACGATGGAGGTGGGTGTTTCCCCGGGTATGTCCAACGGTCGGGGCGGACCCTGGGAGGTCGACCCGGACGTCGGGTGTCGGTTCCCACCCGCCGGTTCGGGTTCAAGGTCTGTGGAAAAGAGCAGACAAAGACACTGTTCGTCGAGCTAGGTCGGACTAGAGGTGATAGACAGACTTCTCATAAGTCCTGATAAACGTAGTAAAATAGCGATTACATATTATATACCGAGATTTCACCCGGGTTCGTGACAGAACAATGGCTCGTATTTTTTCATTCCCGTTATTTCTATGTAATCAGGAGAGTTCGTGTCGCCGATATTACGTTCGTTCTTTCCAACGACGAAGTTCAATTCTCCGTTGGAAAGACGGACTGATTCTGTTACCTTCTCATTTCTTTTACAGTTTAGTTCTTTTCGACCTAAATCTCTACTCCGTCGGGTCTCACTGCAACGACGGTATAAAACACTTTGATATTACGACAACCGTCGTTTCTAGGTACAAAGACTAAGTAGATCCCGGCGTACCGTTTCGAAACAGTCAGACACGTTCCATATTTATTAAGTCCCACTCTCTACCGTTAATGTCCCGGGACGTGTTGGTTTTACTTATAAAATACTCCCGATTTTGACGAGCCCTTACTTAGTACGCGTGCCGCAGCGCGTGTGTACCGCGCCCCGAGTGTGTGCCGGCGGGGCTCTTGTGCCGGCGTTCCGGGAGCAGAGGAAGACCTCTGGGTGGTTACCGGTGGGGCCTGTGTCCGGGGGGCGGCTCCTTCGGTCACGGATTTGCTGGGGTCTGTGCCCGGCCCGAGGGGCCGACCCCTTCGGTCCCTGGGGGTCCGCCGTGTGGGCGTTCAAACTGCGATCCGTCTATCAGGACTTGGTCCCAGTGCCCGAGCGAACAACAAGACTAACAACCTTGATGGTTCCCACCGTCGACCCCTGGAGGTCACCCACTCTCCGACCGCACCCGTGACCGTGTCGCTCTCCCTCGCCGGGACGCCGGGAACCACTGCGACTACCCGTGTCTCCTCCCGCCCCGACTCAATGTGTACGTGCATGTGTGTGTGGACCCACTCACAGAGTGTGTGTGTGTGGACCCACTCACAGAGTGTGTGTGTGTGGGGCCCACAATGTGTGTGTGTGTGGGGGACCTGATCACAATGTGTGTGTGCCCGCTCACAGAGTGTGTGTGTGTGTGTCCACAGTGTTTGTGAGGACCCTCTCTCAATGTGTGTGTGTGTGTGTGGGTCCGTTCACAATGTGTGTGTGGGGGGGACCCACTCACAATGTGTGTGTGTGGGGCCCGCTCATAGAGTGTGTGTGTGTGTGTGTGGCACCCACTCACAGTGTGTGTGTGTTTGTGTCCGCTCACAGCGTTTGTGAGGACCCTCTCACAATATGTGTGTGTGTGTGTGGGACCTGCTCATAATGTGTGTGTGTGTGGGGCCCGCTCATAGAGTGTGTGTGGGGACCCGCTCACAATGTGTGTGTGGGACTCACTCACAGAGTGTGTGTGTGTGCCCGCTCACAGTGTTTGTGAGGACCCTCACAATATGTGTGTGTGTGTGGGCCCGCTCACACAGTGTGTGTGTGTGGGCCCACAATGTGTGTGTGTGGGACCTGCTCACAATGTGCGTACCCGCTCACAGTGTGTGTGTGTCCACTCACAGTGTTTGTGAGGACCCCCTCACAATGTGTGTGTGTGGGGGGGGGCCACTCACAATGTGTGTGTGTGTGGGGCCTGCTCATAGAGTGTGTGTGTTTGTGTGGGACCCACTCACAATGTGTGTGTGTGTGGGACCCGCTCACAATGTGTGTGTGTGGGGGACCCGTTTATAGAGTGTGTGTGGGGGCCCACTCACAATGTGTGTGTGTGTGTGTGCCCGCTCACAGTGTTTGTGAGGACCCTCTCACAATATGTGTGTGTGTGTGTGTGGGACCCGCTCATAGAGTGTGTGTGGGGGCCCGCTCACAATGTGTGTGTGTGTGTGGGACCCACTCACAGTGTGTGTGTGCCCGCTCACAGTGTGTGTGCCCGCTCACAGTGTTTATGAGGACCCTCTCACAATGTGTGTGTGTGTGTGGGGCCCACAATGTGTGTGTGGGGGTCCGCTCACAATGTGTATGTGTGGGACCCGTTCACAATGTGTGTGTGTGGGTCCGCTCACAGAGTGTGTGTGTGTGTGTGCCCACTCACAGTGTTTGTGAGGACCCTCTCACAATGTGTGTGTCTGTGGGGTCCGCTCACAATGTGTGTGTGTGTGTGTGGGCCCACTCACAATGTGTGTACGTACGTACGTACGTGTGCGTGCGTGCGTGTGTGTGTGAGTGTGTGTGTGTGTGTGGGGGGTACTCGAAAGTAAAAAGGAGGGTTGACTTCGTGCAAGGCCTCAAGAAGGAGACAGAAGACCTGGGTTTAGGAGTTCCTAGGTCCAGTGGGTCGACCTCCTGGCCCTGGTGTCGAGAAATACAGGAACCCAGGTTGAACGTGCACTCTCAGCGAAAGGATCAAACTTTTCGCCCTAGGACGCCTACCACCCCCTCCTAATACGGCTTTTCTCTGGAACTTTCCGACTTTCCTACCAAAGTAGACAATGTAAAGGAGGTTTTTTGCGAGGACGACTTGACGAGCCTTGTTTATTGTTGTAACAAGTGCCCCGGCCCCTCCGGTCAGGGTGACCACTTACCGGTAACACAAACAGGTCGATGACTATGGACGCGAAAACACCTCCTTTCTTCGGGGCCCCCCCGCACTGTAGCTGCGTCGTGTTCGTAGGGAGACACGTCTGTGGGGCTCTCCCAGGAGTGGTGCCACCCTTGGGTTGTGGTCTAGGGAGCCTCTTCCCAAGGGAAATTTAGGTTGAGGTTACGTAACAAATGCTTTTGTTCCGATAATCCATATAATTATTAAACTATTTATCCCTAAACGGGAATTAATAAGTACTTCTTGTAAACCGTTGTCATTTTAGTATAAGCGTCTTGTCCAAATATTTGGTCGATTAATATTTAATTCATACGTTTCCTTTTAACGATTGGAACTTTAATTTTATAAAATACTAAGACGTTAATGTTTTTTTTTCCATTCTCTCAACAGTTTTGGGGTCGTACGTGCCTCACATGTGTCCTGGGATGTTTGCCGTCCCGCGCCCGGTCCCTCACTGTGTGTCTCTTGTGCCGTCCCTTTGGTGGTGGGTGGAGGGCGACGTCGGGGTCCTCATGTCCGCCGGAGGTCGGTCGTGGTGAGGCGAGGACGACTAGTCGTCGTTGAAAGGTCCTACCAGTCGCTCGTCCTGGTCGTGGACGGGGCTGTTCCGGCGAGTCGTGGAAGGCCTTCCGGGACGGACGAGACGTCTCTTGTCCACACAGCGGAACCGGATCGTGCACCTGTCGGTCGCACGAGGGTAGTGGCGCGAGCCCCGGGTGGCTCTTCAGGGGGTGAAGTGGAGGGAGGATGACCCCGCCCCAGGTGGGACTCGACCCCCAGGCCCCCCTGTTGTAGGTGCGACTACGGTCTGTCCGGCGTCACGGCGGCCAGGGGTGATCTCCCGAGGGGTGCCGCCGCAGGACCCTCGTCCGCCTTCGGGACCACGGTGGCTGTCCGTCGAGGGTGGACGTCTGACTGGACCCTGGGTGGGAGGAGGGTCGATCCAGCAGGGAGGAGTGAGAGGCCGACGGGGGTCGTCTCAAGGACTAGTCTCTCAAGACGTCGGGGGTCCCTCGACTGGTGGTCGTCGTGTTGGGACACTCAGGGTGTCAGGACAGGGACAGAAGTAAACTATTCTGTCGTTCGGGAAGGTAGGGGGTAAGTTCCTGATGTAGAGGAGTGGGAATTAGACTCGTCTGCAAGTTTCTTAATGCCTTTCGCTGGCTCTGTTTAATTGACTTCTTATAGGACAAAATTTTTTCGTTGTTATTTTCATCCGGCATGAGAATTGCGACAAGGGCGGGGGGTGGGGTCGGAACAGGACACACGAGTACTACGGAGGCTACGGTGCACGAAAGGAGTGGGAGGACTTTGTCTTTTACTCGTTTTGGGTGACTTCACGGTCACCTCTCAGTACTGAAAGGACTCTCAGTCCTCGGGGCAATTAACGAGGGCATCGTCTCTGGTGTCGCGTCCCGTGTGGAGGCGGGGTCGCGGTGGGGTCGGGCACTCTGGGTCGACACCCAGTCCACCGGTTGGTTAGTCCTCCCGAGACCCTTGAGTCTATTACTTTTAAAAAAGTACATATTTTAGGAATTAGTTTTACGATCACCGTAGTGGAACGTCATGTCTGTGACGTTGAATTTTAATTATATGTTGTCTTGGAAATCGTTTTTTCTAGTAGGGGACCGGCACGGAGGTTCGCGAGGACTTGACCCTGGACCTCCCGGGGAACCCCACGGCCCTCCGGGACTGGGGCGGAGTACGGTTGGTGTGTCTCTAGTCTCTGTGTTAGGGTCCGGAGTCCGGGGACGTAGGGGTTCCGGGTCTCCTTGAGGGTTTTGCATTCCTGTCTAGTCGTTTAAACGACAGGACACCGGCCGGTACTACGGGTCTCCACACAGCACGGACTAAGACCCCGGACCGACCTTCGGTGGAAGTTGGATAATCGAATTGAGGTAGGCGACCAGCGACTCCTTATAAAAATAGTAGACTTTATCTGATAAATGGCAAACTATCCTATACAAAGAAAGGAATGGAGACCCTACGCGGTGTCTACGATTCGTTGAGGGGGATTGTTATAAATTTAACGAACGTTTCGGAGAGATTTATAAACGATACATAAATCGTACGGATTCTAAACGGGCAATAGGGTTTCAGAAAAACAACATTTAACGTTAAAATGTTGAAGTACGAGCACTATATAAAACTGTTTCGAGACGACTGTGGGAGATAACCGGAGGTTTCCGTTTTATCGACTATGAAGTGCTGGGTGGTCTCTTGAGAGCTAAACGACACTCTGGCGACGAAGAGACGGCGGGAGTTAGACGTACCTCTTTCTAATTTGTAAGTTAAACAATGAACTATCAGGTGTTCCGAGCAGTGAATGGTATGTTTACCTTTTGTAATGACAGTAAGGAGTTGAACGAACGGACTCATAAAATAATAAACATTATAAATGAAGTCCCTTTAATACTAAGTACAGTATAAATAGAAGTACTTTTTACTCGTAGATTTACCTTTAGTGGAAAACTTACATGGTCCTATATCACATTATGATTATACGAAGTACTTGATATTTTAAATCAGTGTCATATACCTATATAATATCGTGCTGAAATTATGAGAGTGTAGTTCGTTTAAAAGAGACACAATTCGACTATGAGGCTCGGGACTAAGGTCAAACTATTAGTAATGTGAATGTACTACCATGTTCAGTGACGAACATCTAAATACAGGGGGGAGTCGAGAAAACGTAATTAGACGGAGACTTATTCGATAAGCGTGAAGGAGGTCACGTACGTCCTTTAACTTTATTCCACGTTTAAACATCCGGAATTTAGACTTGTTCGTGTCTGTCTATAAAAAGTGGACTATGGTAAGTAAACAAAGTTCATTTATGTTTTCTGTAAAAAATAAGAAACAGAAACAGGGCTCCGACGAGAAGTACTCTTGTTGACAACACAAAAGGGAGGCACAAATACAGGTAAAAACGTCTTCGGTCTCGATCTACTGACGGACGTTAATCGAGCCACAGTCTGGGCGTCACTGTAGGTGTCCCTACGCCCCAGGGGCCGGTCGAGGTGCGGTGGAAACGCCGAGTCACCGGAGACCAAACCTCGTGGTGGTTCAATTTCCCGGGGGCACCGGGTGAAGACTCTTAGGAAACTATTTCTTTCGTGTCTTGAGGTCACCGGGTGTCTCCGGAGTGACGTGCACTGGGACCATTCTCCGAGAGACTAAGTTGGGTCTCGCACGAAGTCTTCGTACACTGTCACCGCCTTCTCAAACTATAGTGAGGGAGGTTCGTGGCCCGTAGACTCTACAGACGGGTCCGGACGGGGTAGACTCCAGAGAAGGAGCCCCCGACTGGACGACGGTCGGTCCGACAATGTCCTCTGCCTACCCGGAGGAGAGGGGTCGTTACCGGAGGTGGCACTGGGTCCCGTTTCCGTGGTCGGTCCTTCGTAAGTACAGAGTCGTCGAAGTCTCTTTACTGGTTCAGTTCATGAGAACTACCTTGTCCCACTAAGACCCGGAACACCCCCTAGGATCGGATCCTGACGACTGTTCGTCCCCGGTCCTTCGCCACGACCCCGGAGGGGTCCTTTTGCTCCCTCCCCGTCTAGGCTCGAGGGACCTTCGGTGATGGTACTTCCGTCACTCGGTCCTCGCACTCCTCGAGCCAGAGGTACATTCTGAACAAGGACACCGGTCTTCTCGTGGCCCCGAAGACGTCGGTAAAGGTGAGTGCACTCCCGAATCGACCCTCGTTACCTGTGGATGTTCCACTCGTTGGGCCACCCGGGGTCAGTTCTTGACACGCAGGGTCTAGTCGAGTCTGTCTCTCGACACAACGTGCTTACAAATATACACAATGTTTAATTACTATTAGTGGTGACTGGTATTTGTGCCGTGTCTTCCAGTGTCGATACGCGGTCGGTGTATTTATGTCATACTAATCAGGGGCAGATTCTCATGTAAGTAGTGAATTAATGAAAAAGGTAATACAGACGTGTAAACTAGATTAGTCTTTATTCGGACGAACGAAAGTGGCACGTCCCAATTTGATTATTCTGACGACGAATTTGGTGTAGCGTTCATCCGTGTTGCTCGGTCGAACTAATTTTGCGAAAGGGTTGGACACTGTTACGTGAACTTTTGCCGGTGGACTAGTATTGGGGGTTTATACTTAGAAGGGTAAAATCCCCTTCCGCGGTCGTCGGGGAGTGGTTAGTTGTGTGAACGGTACGAGCAATGCTTCAGGGCCCGAGGAGCGTGTGTGCACCCTCCTTACCGAGCACGGATTTAGGTGGGTCTCGCCGGTGCCGGGGGGGAGGGACGAGAGAAATATAAAGTTATCAAGATACTGTTATTAACTAACACTAAGTGAGGACTTTACATGGTTAGGGGCCCTTTACCGTACCCGAAAGTAAGTAGTTAAAGTCGAAGTATTCACCTTTAAATATGTTCCATACGTCTACAAATCTCAAACCCCATTAGTTATTCCTCATTTATTTCTGACCGTAAGCGATATGAGGTGAACTGTTCGGGGTCGGATTACAAACAGTTCGTTTAATTTGTGTGAGTCTGAAAAGTGGACGAGGCTGTTGTCGTGGTGTATACCGGGACTTCAATTTTTATTCTTTTACACGTATATAATAGTATGTATTACGTGTTGAGGGAGGTAAATTATACGTTTAAGACATTTTATAATGACTTATGGAAGACAAGATTTACTTATTTAAACTTAACGTTAATCTTATTAGAACATATTAATTACTTTTGACAGTTAAAAACAAGTATTCATTAAACTAATTGTACAACTATCCCGTGAATAGTTCAAGTCATTTGACAATCTAATCCTTCTACTTTTTTAAACTTCTTTTAAAAATGGTCGAGACTGTTAGAGGGGACCGTACCATTTGTTTCTGAGCGACCGTTTGAAGGACTGCCGACTTGCTCGGAGAGGTCGATTAGGCGTTTAGTGTCACGGGCGGGGCACCTTGGGCCTGGAGGAGTGCCGAGAGGTAGTGAAGGTGCCGGGGGAGAGGGCGGTTCGGTCCCAAATTTCTATGTCAATTAAAGTAACTAGTCAGACTGAGGGTCACAGACGACTCCAGTTGTCGTTCCACTCGCGGAGACGACCTCTCTCCCACGTCGGACACCCGTTTCGACCCCCGCGCCCAGAGCGCACCACCACCGCCCGTGCGACAGAGGTGTCGAGGGCGAAGACCCCAGTCGGTTCCTGCTGAGACGGGACCGCGGAGGGGCGGCCGACCTCTGGGGCAAGGCCCCGTCTTATTAAAACCATTTTCCGAATTAGCGGGGGGAACGGGGAGGAAGAGGGGAAAGTGACCGAGGGGTCGGGGGCAGGGATAGAAGATTGTCTTTACTTTGAAAATAGTGCACCTGCACCCGATCGAATCTCCCTTTTAGACAGTTCGACCACTAAACGTGAACCCACAGAGGACGTGTCTTGAAATCTACAAATTAAGTATTTAGGACAGTAGGTACATTTGGAGGACTAAAGTATTACTTATTGAGAAGTAGTAAATTAATTAAATTATTACGGAAAGTTTTGGGTAGTTACTTCGCCCTACACTTTACCCACGTAGTTAATCGGTGCCGGCCCCGACTCCTGAGCGAACAGTTGGGCCCGGACAGTCGAAAGGCCACTGGCCGTCCCTGTGGCTCCCAGGGCCCCGACTCCAGACGTGGGTTGGGACTCCTGGGTCGGGGGTCCTAGTGGACAGGTGTCCGGGGCCCCTTCGCGGGTGGGTGTCCCGACCCGGAGTGAGTAGGCACCCCCCGGCGGGACCGAGGGGGACTGTGCCTCGACCACCCTCGGAAAGAGGTCGCTCCTTCGACCGTCCCTCCACCACTCCCGGGGACCGTGGGACTCGACGTCGACGACACCGTGGTATTGTGCCTGCTGGGAGGACGAAAGGCTCATCTGGGAAGATCTTTTGGTACAGGAGCACCGCGGAGACATGACGGACAAGAGTGTGCAGCCTGTGGTGGACAAAAGTGGAAGTGTTTCAAGACGAAGGAGGTCGTCACCCCCTTTTTCCGTAGACCCACGGTCTCAGCGGTCCTACACGAAACTCGTTTCGACAGACCACCTCTCCCTTTGGGGATACACAGGTGAGACGGGTCCCTGTCCTGTCAGACAGACGTTTGCCTTCCGTCCGGGCCCCGTCAGTCGACCGTACGGACTGCGGCAGACTCCCGACGGTCACAGCACCATCCCGAACACGTCCTACGCTCCACACCCGTCCCGGTCCCGTCGGGTTCCTTTCTCTCTCCGTACGTCCGTCCTGGTGTCGGGACCTCTGGAGTGCCGGGTCCGAGTGGCGGACGGGGAAGGGACCACTCGGTAAGACCCGTTCTGTGAGGTAGGACGATTCAGAGGGAAACTGGTGCCGGGAGCACTCCGACGACCCTCCTAATTCACTTTATTGCACACCCTTCTGGGGTCACCCACGGTGAGGTGCCTCAGACCACTCAGGGAACCGTAGACCCACAGTCGAAGAGGGGGTTTCCCCTGTTACCAAGGGACTCGACCCGACCTCCCCCGGACTCCCACCCGTGACCGGTCCGGGACGCTGTCCCGAGGAGTCGGAGGACCTCGGTTTAGGTCCATCCCGGGTTCACACCGCCCTCCCGACCGGACCCTCTCGACCCCGACATCTGTCAGGGGAGACGGACACTTCGAGTAGTCACCGGTGCACGTCGGACAGGAGAGGTCCCCTCCACAGAAGTAAGGAAGTAAGAGGTGTCTTCTTGGGTTAGTCCTACAGTGACTACTCGAGAGTGGGCCCCCGCCACGGGCCCTCCCACACCGGTCACGTCCGGACGCAAATGGGTGGGTCGTGGGACCAACCCCGGTTTTTACGGTTAAACCTATTTGGACCCACCCAGGAACACGGTAGACATTTACTATGAAGACTAATGAAAGGACAGCCCCTTCTCCTGCACCAAGTTTACTAAAGAGACGTGTATAATGAATTTTTTAGGTCGACTGAAATCTCAAACAGTTATAGTCCTCTCCATTAATTGACAAAACTTTCTTAGGCATTACACCCTGAAACATTACCGTAGTAAACCTCAGTTCAGTGTCTACGCCGCACACGTCGGTATGACATTAATCCTTCTTTACGACATGTCCAAAGGATGATTAATCGTTTAATACGACTTTTATCGTAGTTCGATTAATTGTCAATAATACCGTAAAAACTTTCATACTGAAATTAATCGTTTCAGGACTGCGTACGTTAAAGTTTGAACAGGTCTTTTTGTGTCCTGTACTAGTTCTTCGATGTTTCTAATAATACTTCTTCAGTTTTGCACCCGGTCCCCTCCCCGGAGGACCTGGGCGGACTCAGAGGTAAATCTACTCACGTGCGCCGGGCAGGTCCCGACGGTTTTTTTGGGGCCGGCCGACCGCCTGCAGTCCACCGGAGCCACCAGCATTGTCGGTGGTACGTTTTTGTTCAGGCTCGAGTCGACCACGACCCTTCTAAGTGAATAAGATGAACTTACGTGTAATTTTCTCGCTGACTTACTTCGGTCCGTTGTTCTGCCTCGGACTGTCGAGGTGAGGCCCGGTGCGTCGGCGGGCGGGCCGGACCGGGGACGGGCGGACGGAAGGGCGGCGGGCCCCGGGACACGGGGAGCCTCGTCGACCTCCTCGCCCTCGGGCGGCCCGGGGCCCCAGGTAGGACAGGGTCGGGCAGGTACGCAGGCAGGTCGGCGCGTGCCCGTTCCCCCGACCTCAAGAGCCCCCACCGCTACTCGGACGGCCTCCGCCACCCGCCGAGTCGGGTGACCGACACGACTGGAGTGGGCGAGGAAACAGAGACGTAGGAGAGGACGCCGCGGGGAAACGTTCGTAAGGGAAAACAACAGAATCCCTTACTCTTTTTACGGGAGAGGAGGACCTCGGGGGCCTCGGGCTCGAGGACCCTCGGCCCCTGTACGGGTCGGACACCGGTGGAGAGCGGGACGTACTTGAACCGTCCCCCTCTCGGCTGGCAATTCATGACTCGTCTCCGAGGCTGTCTATCGGCGCGGTCGGGTGCGGCGATGGGGTCCGAAGGAGAAGGACGGACAGGAAGTGTCTCTCCCCCTCGCGGAGCATCGGTTCAAAACTGTGCCGGCGTATACCGGAGGAGGTAGTTAGACTGATTAGTTCGCAGTTCCTCGTCGTGTCGGTTGGATTAACGGTCGTAGCGGGCAGAGTGAGGTGCGTTGGACTTTAACTATCTTCAGCCCCTCCCTCCCCGGGGCCCGGCCGCCCCTCTGTTTCGGCCCGGGGTGAGCTCCCCGGTGCCAGGTACGGACGGCCCTGTGCACCGGGACGTGTGCACCAGGGGTCCGGCGGTCCTTCCCCAAGACCCACGGGGTCTCAGTGGGTGCCTGTGGAGGACGAGACCTAGTTGTCCCCAAAGAGTCGTTCGGACCCCACGTACCCCCACTCGAGGACACCCGGGTGGCCACTGGGGGCCTGGACGGGAGGACCTTCCCCATAGCGTGCCTGGTGGGGACGTCTGACCGGGGGGTGTCTAGTGTCTAGCTCCCCGGGTCCTTACGGATACCCCCCCAGTTCCGGATGGGTCATGAAAGACCCTTTGTGCCTTCCTCCGTCCGCGTGGGGAGCGCTGCCGCGCGTTTCGGGTCGCTGCACCGAGCCCCGCGGCGCAGACTCAAGACGGGGTAACACGGAGGAACCCTCGGACTAACTGTCGACTGTAAGAGGATAAATAATAGTTCTTCATGTTCAAAACTACAATAGTCTCACCTTTTTGTCGGGTTTACAGTTTCAGACTTATAAAAGGGGTCAAAGAGCTTTACTGTAGAATGAAGAGAGGCAAATAACACTGCCCCGGTGAGCACCAAGGCGCTCGTGCACCCGCCGGCCCCCGTCTATCGTAACTTGAACCAGCCCCAAAACAAGCCCGGAGGAGGTGTGCGGTGGTAAGGACGGGAAAAGGGTCGATCCTTAAAGTTTATTAAGACAATATTTACTGCCCCTTAGACCCCGACGACTCGTCCTCTCTCGGGTTCGACTGGGCAACGACATAATTTAAAAGTATACTTTTCTCCTGAAAATGTGTGCGTCGGTTTTCCCGTCTCGAGTGGCGAGGACAGCCCGAGGGTCTCTGTTCGTAAAAGGTCGAGACGTACGTATCTTACTCGATGTCATCCACAGTCATTAATTTGCTAGTACAAAGTTTCAGAACTGTTGTCATGTCTCCGTGGTCTTGTTCTGCTATTAAAGTAATCAGACTCCTCGATTCAGTATTAATCCACGGAAAGTGTCTCAGTTTCAGTGCCTGTTTTTCCATACCTCGGGCGGACCGGTCCAGGTGTCACGTCCCTACTTTAGATTGGGCCCCAGGGGCCCAAACGCCCCAAGTGGGCGTCCGTCCTCCGACGGTCGTTTCAGACCGGAGTTTGTTAGTCCGAAAGAAACCCCTTCGACTCTTTCCTTTGCTAGGTCTTTGTCGGAGTTTTTCAGCCCTTGTTACCCCATAGCCACCCGATAGCAGCGTCCCTTTGGACTTAAGGAAGGGAACAAGCGTTCGACTCTCCGACCCGACGCCCGTCCGGGGAGGCGGTTCCACCCTGGGCCGAAGGTCTTCGGCCGACAAGCACACGGGTCGAGGCGAACTCGGCAAGTGACGGAATATTTGGTTGAAACCTTTTCATCGTAAATAAATTTTGATTTGACAACCCGGCCCGTGAAGTGCCCTAGCAATTACACGTCGAACTACAAAGACAGTCAAATAAGTAGAGACAGGGAGGAACGACTCCATAAACGTATAAATTAACTAGTTATACGAGGGGCAAGGAGAGTGTGTAGACGGTTCGACCAGGGTCGGAGAATCTGAAGAGTAAAGAGTTTGACTGTCGAGCGACGGACGGCGGAGGAGGGCCGCGGGTCCTCGGCCCCGGCGTGGAAGTCGTCGGGCAGGTCCCTTAGACGTGGGCCCCATTCGCTACCGGGGCTCCGACCCCTTCCGCGGAGCCCGTAGGTTAGGCACCTTTTAAGGCGTCCGCCGCAAAGGTGCACCAGTGCACAGTGGGCCCTTCTAGTTGTGCACAGGCCCCAGGGGGAAGCCGCAGACAGTGACGGCACGCGGGGGAGGGGCGTCGGCGCTCGAGGAATAGTCGTCTCACAGTCTTTGGTCTCGACGGAGGAGAGGACCAAAGTAGAGAATAATTCTCGATGTGCCACGCGGAGACTATCGGTTACAGGAGGTAAAGTAGTAAGTATTTAGCCGCGGCCGTGGTTATTCCACCCCTGAACCACTTTAGCCACGACGGTTACTCTTGCCGAGTTTACTAGAGCTGGTAGGCGCGCCCGTCTCACGGTCCCTCGGGGCCGCACGGGCGCCGGTCGTCTGTGCCAAGAGGACAGACGTCACGTACCAGGTGCGACGGCGGGCTCCTACCCCCGGTTCCGACACCGGGGTCCTGTCGATCCCATTGAGGTTGGTCCGACCTTCCTGATGCCTAACGACCCAATTTCGTATTTTCTTTATTCTGGAAGACCTGTCCGACGTACCTCCATCACCACCGGACACTTCCTTTGGGTCCTCCTTTTTGTACCTAAGGGGTCAAGTGGTGACCCTGGTGTGGACTTCCTGGGTGCCCTCTACCCCGTAGCCGGCACCCGTAGCTGTTGAGCTCCGTTCCTGTCCGGCAGTCGCGGACGCACCCTTGGTCCGGGGACAGGGGTGCGAGAAGAGGAGTTACTAACGTACAATAAAGGGAGAAGAGGACTAACTACAACATCAGACTCGACAGTAATCAATTTAATTAAAAGAGAGTTTCTGTCACCTTATCCAGGTGTTCCGTTTAGAATCCTCTGACGTTTTTATCTGGTAGTAAACCTCCTTCGAGTCTACACAAGGGTCGAGAACAGTAGTGACACCTCTTTGTGAAATTAAGCTATACTTAAGGAGTTCTCTTTGAAATTTAATTGAATCTAAATCGCCACAAACTCCCTGTCGCTAAGTTTCGTTGTTTTATTTTATGATAAACGACTGAGGTCACAAAGATACAAGTGCGCAGATATACGAGGAAAAATAAAAGACGAGTCCGATTTATTTACGGTTATAAGTGGAACTCTCTCAGTAGTATTTCATTGAGGGGACCCTATATTTTTATATGAAGAGAGTAGAAGGTAGGTTTGTCACAGTCTACTTCAATTTTCTGGGCCATTTACACGATTTTAGACGAATACACTTAATAATAAAAAAAAAGGCCCTATTCACTCGTCGGTAGTGGGTTCGACAGTCTTACGCTTCTCACTACGTCCGACAAAGTATTGGATTCTCCGCCCGTCACTAGCGGTCCTCCTGCCGCCCCCCGTCGTCCCCGCTCGCCTCTTGTCGTGTTTTCGTGTCGAGGGTGTTGCCAGTCTTGGTCTTTGAAGAGCCGCGGGAGAACAGGTCGGCGGTCCCGACACCTTCGAACCGGTCTTCGTCCGGTTTCGGTCTGAACCCGGGGTTGGAGGTCGGAGGGCCTTGGTGTTCGACATGGTTTTCGGAGGTGAGAGTAGTGAAAATTCTTCGGTTCGAGTTTGTAGAAAGTAGTCTTTGAGCTCAAAGGATTTATCGGCGGGTCTGACCGGCAGGACACAAATCCGAAGCGGAGACGCTTGTAGGTACCGCACTCACCATACACCCAATGAGGTCGCAAAGGACAGGTTCTGACGAAGACTTTCCGTCGAGTATTTGAAGGAATTAGGTACACTGGACGGGGATAGGTTCCCCTGTTGGGCACTGTTGGAGTCCTGTCCCACCGGTTCTTGGATTGCGGTTGGACCTCCAGTACCTTTCGTGGGCGGTTCGGATGTGGGCACTGTCGGTTCAAGTTCCCGTCGAAGACACGCGCTCAGAGAACCGACCATGCAGAGGCACCGTGCGGGAGGTTATTCTTGGAAGGAGTTTTACATCCCGTGAGAACTGTAGACTCATTCACCCAGGAAGGTCCAGTGTGCCAGTTCATGTGAACCTCATAGAGGAGGTTCACCGCCCACCGGGAGAAACGACCCTTGTTCGGTCTCCGACGTCAGTGCTCCTGCTGTAAGAGTGTACTGAATGGCGGTGAGGACGCTACAGTATTAATACTGCGGATTTGAATGGGACAAATAAACGTCCGACCTCCTTACGTACTAACAAATAAAAATAATGTTTATAACTACCATTGAGTGTCCGTAAATGAGGTAACGGTAAAGTTCACTTTAACGGGTAGTATTTTATAGGGATCTTAAGACTAAGACTAATCGAAGGACTCGACCAGGTCCGACGTTAGGATGGTAAACAGAATTAAAATAAAACGCGAGGGATTGACGTGTGTGGTGAAGTCCTTATAGACCTTAAAACAAAATTAACATGTCGAAAGTCGAGCACGGTGTAAAGAGAAACACAACTTTCGTAGGCCCACTAAATAGGAGTAATAACACATTTATCCAAAGCCGTCAAGAGTCATTTATTTTGTTTCTGACTGTCCTCCTCTTCTCCCTTAAACGAAGGGATGGTTAATCTCATCGGAATCCGTCATGAAAATTCTCCTCTATTTAGGACGTTTAGTGATTTTACTAGGACAGTGTCCGTGGTTTATAATTTTAGCGTGTCGCCGCGGGAGCCATGTCAAACGAGCCCAAATTACTCAGCCCCCCCCCCCCCCNCCCCCCCCCCCCCCCCGGACCAGTGGTCCCGACGGTAGGTACGTGTCAACCCCTGGGGACTCACCGTCGTCTGAAGTGCGGGCTGTGTCGGGGGGCCGGTCGCACCGGTCTACCTTTTGGCGGCAGGCCTCCTCCTTGTGCGTCGGCAGGTCCTCGCCTGCAAGTGTGTAACAGAGTCGTGGAGGATGGATACTTCGGGAAGGAGTGTCATTTGAGTGAAGTGCCGTCGGTCTCAACGGAAGTACGGGTCTCAATGACTGGTCGTACATCTCAGCCACGGATAATGCCCTTGTTGGACAATAGAAGAACCTGTCCTTCCAAACCCCCTTTGCCTTTCACTCGATGAAGTAGACCACAGTAGTGAGTCTGGGGATCTCGTTACGTGGGTCAGTCAATAGGGACGTCGGGGAGTCGGTCCCTGCACGGTCTTTGAAGGTCTCTTGAAAAGAAAATAAGACCGAGTTGTAGAGTCGATAAGAGAGGTCGAAGTGCCAATCTGCCAGTTGGGTTGAGGTTCCTACGGACGAGGACCCACGGCGGTTACGAAATTATTGCGAACTCAATTAGGAAAGACTCCGACCACCCTGAGTCCCTCGACCCACGCACCAGAAGGGAGGTTACCGGTGGACCCGATGACTTCGTACCACGACTTCTGCCCCTCTATGTCTACATTCCCTGACGAATATTACTCCACATTTACCGGTGAGTGAGGTCATGAGAATGGACCTTTTAGGGTACCTACCTCCTCGGACCATCCGATGTCAGGTACCCCAACGTTTCTCAGTCTGTGCTGACTCACTGAAGTGAAGTGAATTGTCGGTTGTCCTGTGAGTAGTACCTTGGGTCCCGACACCTTTCGGGGTCTTGTCTGCCGGGCTGTCCCTCCGGGGCACAGGGGGCACAGGGGGCACAGGCTATTGATAGAAATCAGAAGGAAGTGCCAGTTCAGGACGGGCCACTGTGAAGGCGAGTCAGGAAAGCTCGTCCCTGGCAATCGAACAATCTCACAAAAACACCCTCGGAAATACTCTCACATTGATTCACACACTGTTCTTGAGGGCATTGGGCTCTGGGCCCAGCCATTGTACAATTTCGTCTTATTCCGTGGGTTCTGAGGACGTGCCGTTCTGGGTCCGTCCCGGTCCCCCTCGGCCCGGTCCCCCTCGGTCCGGTCTCGAGAGGGGGCCGACGGGGACGGGGAGGAAGCCCGGATTGTTCGGGGACACTTGTACAGATATAGGGGTTCAGTACCCCGAGACCGTTGCCAATTCTCAGTGTCCATTCAAAGACGCTTGAATTAGTGGTAGTAGAAGATCCTAGACCTGGCTTTTTGCGATTACTCCGTATCTTCGGTGTGTTGGTTGTCGTTTCGGTCTCTAAGGCTCCGAAGTTGCCTGCGGGGCCCCGTGGAGCGGGAGAGAGACTTCGGAATCAAAGGTCCGATGCAGACACAGGTGACCGGATTCTGTTCCCAGACGACCAAAATACCCAGTTTTCACTGGCGTGCGACCACTGGCGTGCACCAAGGTCGATTGTGAAATGGGTTTCAACTAGGGGCTTGGTGTTCCAGTTAGAGGTTTCAGTACTAAAAGACATGTCTCGGACGTACACCTTCCGGGGACCCCCGGGGGTCACGGACCTCACTGTCAGAGAGCCCTCCCCACTGGGTCTTCCGACCATCCGTCGGTGCAATAAGGGAAGAAAAAAGTGAGTATATGGGGAGATAGTGAGGTTTTTGTGAACACGTGATTCGAGACACTTATTTCTCTAACGTCTACCGTGGGGCAGGAGGGGTTCAAGTCCGATTTGGGGTAGGTTGTTTCACCTCGACAACTCATGACTTGGAGGGGCCCTCCTGTGCACGATGTGTTGATAGAATTTTCACAAAGGACCCGGTGAAGGATTACGAGGAATCTACCTGTTGCTGGATATTGTGTCCCCACCCCCGGTGCGGCCTGGACCTCCTCCCAGACGACGACCCCTCCTTCCGGGGGAACGATCGAGGCTCTCCACGAGAGGACGGGTCCGTGCCCCTCCAGACCTAGTGTTCCCCCAGGGCCCCCCGCCCCTTTGATCGCCCCAGGAGGGACACGTTTTCGGCGGGGTCCTCAGCGTCGCAGACTGGCGTCCCTCCCCTGAGACCCTGGCGGTAGGTGGAATTTCGCTCTTTGCCCCGTCTGTGCGATGCCACTGACCGGTCCCTCCGGGGGCGGAGGAGGGGGAGGTAGGGAAGCCGGGGGGTTTGGGACACACGTCAAGTTTCCCGAGGGGCCTTTCGACGACGATGAGGACTTGTATGCCTAGTACCCTGCAGAGGGGTTCAATAGCCCCATTGCTGTGGTAGTCCCCTTCGCCAAATCCGTGGCTTGAAAGAAGGATGAAACCTTATGTGCAGGAGATGGAGTTTATGGGAAGAGTCGAACACAGGTCCTCCCGGGTCCGGTGGGGTTCTCAGGGTTGTGACGGACGGGACACAAGTTGGGGGTGCAGGACGGTTTATGTGAGTCCCTATATTCCCCACGTCCATACCTCGGCCGGCCGGCCGGTCTGTCTCCCCGTCGACAAGCGTCTCTTGGTCATAGGTTGTCGATCCGGATAGAAGTATGTCTGTTATTTGTCTGTGTATCTGTTCTGCACTCTGCGTCTAGACAGATATCTATTGGTAGACGGGCGAGTAAAAGTGGAAGGACATAGTGACACGTCTTTTGCCTCTATGAGTCTGTGGATCTGGATAGGTAGGTAGGTGGGTAGTCCCGTCCTTGACTTAACATTGGTGGAACGGAGTCTGATTATCTAGAAGTCATTTATAAAGGCCTTACTTATTTACTCACATATTAATCAATAAGGATTTCCTTATCTTCACCGAGGACTTTATCGAGGGACATAATGTTGACAGTCTAAAAGTAACTCCTTCCTTTTCGATGTTCATACATTGTTACTTTATTGAGACTTCCTTTGGCCTTGAATAGGTGTTACCCCTAGGGTAGTGGTGCACTCACTCTGGAAGGACCGTTTACTGACGAACGTGCGCACGGGGGTCCCTTCTCCCTCAGCTGAGGTGCGGGGTCCCCGAGGGGGGACCCGAGAAGAGACGGGCACCCGGGGTCGACTCACGCCGGCCTCCGGACGTTCTCCCTCTCCCTTCTCGAGACAGAACCACGACCACCGTCGTCCCCAGGTACCCCCGTGGGACCCCGCACAGTGGGGTGTACCCAAGTGTCGAAGTCCACCTCGACTCGTACTCCTTACCCCACCCACCAGGTCGACGTTCCCAGTCCGGTCGTGTATGACGCGAAGGCTTTGAGTCGTTCCTCTTCGGACAGACGTAGAGTTGGACGTGCGTCCGACTCAGCGAGTCAGCTCAGGCTGAGAGCCGTTGGGGACCCTGGTATTGGGCGGTCCAAGGAGACTTATACCTCATCCAACGGTAAGGGAAGAGGTCCCCTAGGATACTGGGTCCCTAGCTTGGGTCCAGAGGACGTAACGTCCGCCTAAGAAACGGTAGACTCGGTGGTCCCTTCGGAATTGAATTCACTAATACACAACTTTACTATCCTAAAATCGTGATAGTTCAAATTCATAATAACTCTAATAAAGTGAACAAAATGAAGTAATTACACCGATGATCCTGTAAAAATTGCCGGAGACACCGAACATGGGGGTTCCGGGTGAAAAGAATCCCTCGTGGGGACCCAGACCGACGAGGAAGGTACTCCTTTGGTCTCCTCCCCTCAGGACTCGTGGGGGATCCCGGGAGTCAGGGTAGAGACCTCCTACCCCTGGGGTGACGAGGACGGCGGGGACCCTGGTGTACCGAGTTACTCTTGGTCCCGCAGCGGACAGGTTCTTCCGCCGTCCCGTGGGTCCCCGGGGTGTCGGGTGTCTTGACCCGCGTAGGCGTGGCTTCCGTCCTCTCAGGAGTCTTCGACGTCCCCGTCACCGCCGACGGAGGCGCCCCGCCCAGGGGCTCCATTGAGAACAGAGTAGTTACGTCGCGTGTCCGAGAGTTCGAGACGGAGTGTGGGATCGCACTAAGGTTTTCACTAAAGGTGTTATACTAAATGTATGATCGCCGCACATTTAAATCTTATTAAACCGGACTTACTAGGAACGATTTTATCTACCGGTGTTCTTCTCTTACCGTTTATTTTCGTCGGAACGAGTCTTAGATTCGTTAAACGACCGCTTGTGTTTGCCGTAAAGGGGTCTAATATTAAATGTGACATAATTGACAGTTCTCGCGAAAACTCTTTATATCTATTGTTAAGTCTACGTTAGCTACCCCTCACTGTCAACTAAAATTTCGAATTACGTTCTGTTCCTTCTTTACTGACCCCGTAGTCGAGACCTTCTTATTTAAACAAAACATAAACTAAAAACACAATTTAAATAATGACGGTTCTTCTCGAGAGAAAGTTATTATAATTCTTGTTCTACCACTTTAACGTTGTACAAGTAGAGGGTGTCAAAAGTGTCGTAAAGGTTATGTGTTACTACGGGCGAGTCGTGACATGTATCTAGACTAATTCGTCGATGTCTAAGGAGATTCAAACGCAAAGGTGGACGAAGGGACATCCGACGGGGAATTCGACGGTACCTCTACCCGTGTTCCCACCCAGGAGGGACCCCCTAGTGTGGGAGGACGTTCGGTAGAGAGAACTGGGTCTCCTACGGGGCCTTCAAGAGTTCACCGGGATTGTTGTCCGAGGGAGGATCTTTACCGACTGTCACTTCTCAGGTCACGTTTGTTTTTAACCTTTTTTTTTTTGTTGCACTCCGACTTCGGGTTAGCAAACTAACTCTTCCCAGCCAGATAGGAACAGTATCAGGTATCTTCGGAAAAAAAGTCAAGACAGTTTTGCAGGTCACATATATTAGAATCCCAAACTACAAAGAAGACACGTTTTGGTGCTCTTGGAAGGAACTGTTTATGGTCCCTTTTCTTGTAAAGGGAGAGTCGGGTTGAGATAATAGGACGGATAAGAAGGGGACGTCGACCCCAACGGAGTGCGTCGGACCTGTGAGTCTTTGCGTGGTCGCACCGGTCTTTACTTTACTACTTTCAACGGTGTCAAGTTTGAATAGGTATGAAGAGTGAATACTGTACTAACTAAAAGGAAGTCTTACGAGTTCATGCCCTAACAGAAGGGAGAAAAGAGTGACACCCTTGTCGATTACATATGTCGGCACCGGACGGTCTCTGCCCTTCGCCAACTGTACATCTTCTTGTCGACTTTACTTATGCCTACTTTAAACTTTCACGTTAAAAGGGAGACAGTTAGTGGAAAGTTTCCCTGGACAATTGGTGGTTAGCCCTCTGGGGCCCGCTCCCGCAGGGACGGCCGTCGAGAGCGACGTTGCCCCGGGAACCGGAGTAATTAGTTCCATAATCGGCGACTAGTTTCAAGGCGCGTCCATGTGCCGCACCTGAGTGCAACGAGGTCCTTATAAAATAATGCAAGGAGAGCCGCGATAGCTATTAAATATAAAACTTAATTTTGTTTACCAGAGGAGAATTTGTCTTAAACTAATCCACTACTGTTTTGGATAAAGAGAGCGAGACCACTACCATGTGTCGTCTGGGGGAAGGGACTCGACGGAGTCTTCTTTTGCACTCCACGTGGGTGTAATTTTTACCTACCAGTGGGGTTGGGAAGGACCGGCGTCGCGGTTCTACGGAGCTTTATGTCGGTTAATTCCAAATAAATTAATAATTCCAACTTATTTATTGTCGCTTTGTACAATTTTTAGAAAGTCAAAGTCAGTTAGTATTATTTTTTAATTACTCTGACCTATCTCTCGGTATTTTTGACTATCTGACGCTAGCACTTAATATTTAGCCATAACTAAAAAAGGAAACGTTATTGTGAGAGTCCATTAGCATACAACAGTGTACATTTCACGTGAAAGGACCAACTCTGATTATAATTGATAGTTTATATCTACTCTGCCTCCGTAAATACTGTGAAGTCTAAAGTGTTTGTTTTTCGTTTTTTTTATGTTAAACACCTTATTATCGTCATGCCTCGTCTCTTAGGATCCCACAAATACCCCCGACCGGCCCTAGGGTGACTCGGCACTTAAGTATTCTGTGTCAATGGAATAAGAAGAGGACGGTAAAGAGGAGACTATACAATGGAACAATCATAGTGATTCTTTTCGTATTTATAAAAAATAATAAACACTCCGAGTAGGACAGAACGAATTATCTGTCCGGTGTACCTCAATTTCGGCATAATATACTGGACCACGTCTTCACTAGTAAGTTTTTGGGTTTCGTGTATAAAATATGGCGGACCGAAATAATTAAGATTCGGGGGTTCTTTAACGCCCTCCTAAAAGGTCGAAAGACAAATAACTTCATTGTACCTTTGTTTATTCTGTAAAGGGATCCGATCGAGTCTATTTCACCTGTTAATGATAACCGTAAGGTGTACATTTATAAATTGTGAAGTGTCGATCAAACGTGGATTTATGGGTAATCTACAACGATGTTCGGACCTGTGGTAAAGGGTCGTCTCGCTGTACCCCGCAGGACCCACTACCAATAACCTAATCCTGCTTGTGTTTAGAGCAAGATTCGTCGCACCCCTCCCCCGAGCCAGACCTGTCCCCACCCGGACGTGTCCGGCGGAGGGACTCGCTGTGTTTGGTTGAGGAGGTTTCGTGTGTGTGTCGGCCATAACCGTGTCGGTGGCGGCGGCCGGTCCGATTAACTATTGGTAACGAGGTCAAGCAATCACGGTGACTAGCCTAAGGGGAGTAAACCCTCTTTTGTGTCGCCTCTCTGACCCCTGTCTCCGGTCTCTCCCCGTGTACACCGATGGACAGACGCAGGCCGGGGGGAGAGCGGTGTGGCGACTGAGGCTTTGCGTCTCACGGTGGTAGGAGAGCCACGACCTCCGGCGGCCACACGTTAGTTATGTGTGCCACATGTTCGGGTCGGCGACCGTTTCGAGTGCCGGTGTGTTGACGGAGAAAATTCATTGAAGAAGGAGCTCTATTTACTTTTCATGTAAGCGATATTCGTTATAGACCAGACTCGACTTCTAGCCTTGCACCGGACGGGTGAGACTAAAATTCGCCTCTGGCGATTCCAAAAGGGAGACTTAATTTCGCTAAGACGGAGAAACGACCGTGAACCTGAAACTGGTGCTTGTCGGACCCTAAGGAAAAGGATCTCCCGTCGAGAGAGTAGGAAAAGTGCAAAGGTCCTGACCTATTACGGAGACGGACGTTATGGCACGTAGTCACGGGCGGCGAGACCTGACTGTCCCGACCTGGGAGATCCCGGCGGAGAGACGTTCCTTCGGGTGGGGTACAGGTACCCGTCCCCCACAGGTCGGAGAGAGGGGAGTTCGGTCGTCGAACGACCCCTGTGACCCAAACGTTTCTGTGGCGACTGGTAGAATCCGACACAGAAACCAGGGGTCGACCGGGACACTAAGGGGCCTCACCGAGGGAGAGGTGGTGGAGGGAGTACGAGACCCCCTTCCTCTACGATCTCCGGAGACCCGTCCCTGACACCACCCCCCGTGTGGGCCCGACAGTGAGGGGACCGGACCGTCGACGGAGACCTCGGCGCCGGTTCGGAATTTTAAGTCGGGTTCTCGTTGAAATTATTTCAGACCTTCGGCTCGGACCCTCTGCGTGTGCCTTGTGACGGAGCACTCCAGCCGCCGGTTCCCCGAGACTCAGACGGTCCGAGGGTGGGGGTGGGTAGGTTCGGACGAGCGGACGGACGGTCCGCGGGGGGGTCCTGACTGGTGTCTGGGAGGCTCCCTGTGACAGGTGTCGGTCCTCGGGTCCGCGGGTTCCCACCGGGGTCCAGGGGAAACCCCCAAGGGTGGTTTGGTCCCCGTGGGCGGGGCCCCCGAGTCAGTTGGAGGCTCGTCGGGTGAGGGCCGGGAAGGACCGGTGCGACTGGAGGCGCGAGACCTTTGTTAATGAGGACCTTCCGGACAGTTATCGTAATAAAAATGTTCTTTAGTTATGCGGAGTCTTTCAATTACCCCCTAAGTCCGTCCTCGCAAATGGAGGAGTGACAGTCCCGGCCCGAGACGACCCGCGGTTACTGTCTAGGCGGTCGTGGGCCGTCTGCCGGCCGCGGCGCCCGTCCGCACCTCCGGCGCGATTGCTCGGGCGGGCCCCGGCCCGGCGCCCCGGCACCCGGCCCCGGGGTCCCGAGACGAACACCCACTCTCGTGCCCGTGGACCCTGCCGGGCCGGAGGAGGGTATTCCCCTGCTGGGTTGTGGGGTCGGAACTCGTGTCTGGCATGTCTACGAGTGTCGGGGGTCCGGTCACGCCCGATCTGCTGCCCACCGCAGGTAGCAGACGTCTTTCCTGGGACGACGCGGGGGAGGGGTCGGGAGCGGTGTCGAGTGGCCCGTTTGCGAATTTTGCGACTGTTCTACTTGTGTGTGTGTGCATGTATGTATGTACGTACCTGCGCGTGAGTACAAAGTGTTTGGTTTCCGTCTTTGTCTACGTGTCTTAGGAGTTTAGACTTGACGTTCCCCAGGTCTGTCGGGGCGGGGTGGTGGGCAACCTGTCTATGAGTCGTCTGGAGTTACTTTCACGGAAGTATTGCGTTGAGATCCGGGTTAGAGAGAGAAGTTTGGGGTCCCTGAACGAGTACCCAAGGAGAACGAGGGTCCTGTGGGGGGTCGGGGGTGGAGGGGTGTGAGACAGGAAGGGGTCCAAGCGTCAATTCCACTGGTTCCGCAGGGTCCACACCCGGGCGTCGCGCGAGGTCGGTACGCTGTCGACGTGGGACGTTCACAGGTTCGGACGTCGGAGGACGAGTTGTCGTCTCCGTGTGTGTCCGGACCGGCGACCCTTCAGTACACGAGTTTCCCCTCCCAAGTCTACCGAAGGAGCACCGGTGTCGAGTCGTGCGGGCGAGGATAACCCGTGTCCACGGCGGTCCGGGCGTACCGACTACCTCCTGTCTAGGTCGAGACTCTGAGTCCCCGGTCACGTCGGTGCTTCCGTGGCAGGGGTCGTAGCGGCGGGTCGCGGGTGAGGTGTCGGGGGACGTGGACGGGAGGTCCGGTGGGGGGTGGGCGTCTGGGTCCCCGTCACCCGGTAGGACGCGTCGACACGGGTAGGGGCGGGGTCCTGTCCTCGTCCCCGTGACCTGCGGTCCGCTCCAGTCTCCCCGTGGGCGTCGGGAGGTCAGGGGGCTGGCGAGACTGGTGTCGTGGTGAGGAGTCGGAACCGGAGTTCCGTCCTGGCAGGAACCGAGTCGGTCGACTGGCGGGGGCAGAGTGTGGGACAGACCTAGGACCCGGGGTAAGCGGAAGCGCGGTAGCTCAGAGGATGTGAGAGAGGAGGGAGTCGTCGGACAAAGATTTGGAGGCACAGGGGTCCAGGGACTCCGGCCCTTCTCACTGGTGTCCGTGGGACCCTTTCCGTAGGTGAAGGTGACCGGTGAGGTGGGAGACACCCACACTCCAACCCTCACCTCCCCCACCAAAACGGACAAGAGTCCTCTCGTCCCTGTCTGTCCCTCGGACCTCAAGTCTTGATGGCATCGGTTGCACGACCACTCTTTCTACCCTGTCCGAAGGTGCCGTCTGAACCCCCTCTGCCACTGGGGCCCGGGGGTGCACTTACATGTGCCGTCTCTTGGTCGGGGAGGGGACCGGGGTCCCCCTGGATGCCTGTGCGTCCCGCCGGGACCACCGGACGTCCCTCGAAACGTCTGTTTCTTTACTGACCATGACCGTCTCCGCAGAGGTGTCCCGGAGGCACCCCTGAGCACAAGGGCACTGACCGTCGTGTACGTCTCGCACAGGTGTGGGTGGGGACAGGGGTCCTCGTGCGCAGGCGGACCCGTCCTGAGGCCCCCTCTTCGCCCACGACGGTCCAGGCCGGCCTCCTTGTCGGGGGTCGAGTCTTTCGAGGGGCGAGGGGCGGCGTCTGTCCATCCCCCCAGGGGGACGTGGTTCTTAAAGTTGACAGGGTCTAGGAACCCACGGACTTGGACGGAGGTGAGGGCCGAGGGTTCGCCTCCTTTTGTGTCCGGTCTGAGACCCTTCCCCGAGGCCTCACGGAGAGGGACGATAGTTGTCAAACCTTAAATGTGACCGGGAAATGTAGTAATGGGCGGAGAAGTGTCGAAAAATCCCGGAATTACGTTTGGCATACGTCTCGACGGACGAGCGGTTCGGGGCGGTCGTCGACGGAAGCCTAACCGAGGACGGCCTACCCTTTATCTCCAGAGTCTCCCCTTTTTTGTTGTTTGTCTAGAGAACAGATGTTTCGTCTTGAGTTTTGTAAAAAGTACGTAAGATCCGACGAGATCTTCGTCGTCCGACAAATTTTTTTTTATGGACCGGGTTTAACTCGTAAACGAACTGTACTACCTTTGCACTCACGATAAAAGACAATATAACGGGATAAGATGTAGCTGTTCTTATATAAAAAAGGGACAAGGGTTGACTAAAGTGTCATCACTTGAGGCAAATACTTAATAGACTGTGTAAAGAACGTTAAGAAGACTGTTGTCACGAGTCACCTTTAAAGTTCCGGGGAGAGAAGACTGTTCATCTTTATAGTTATAAACTTATTTAACACCTAAAATTTGAGGAGTGAGACTACGCAGTGTCGTTCCTTCTGACTTAAGAAGAAAATGGCCCAGATTAGGGGGACTCGGGGCCCTTCTTAGACATACGCCGCAAAGTAATGTTCTTTCGTGATGACTCACTGTAAACTTTGTGTGTAGATTCAGCTGGACTACTTCAAATGAAGGAAGGTTGTTGTTTGTCGTCGAGACACAATCAGGGGGAAGGGGTCCTTCTCGCCGTGTTCGCGCCACAGACTCGTTTTTCGGCTTTACAACTAAGTGTTTAACTGTCCGGTTAGAAATTTGTTTACCCGAAGAACCCCCTTCTCGTGCCGAAACAAACTCGGTTCGTAGAGAGCTCGCGGGCTGCCCTTGTAAGACCGGACTAATCTTCCCTGAACAATCCAGGCGTCTGTGAGTCCGGGGTGCAAAATTGTTCGTACGTTTCTTTTGTCCCCCTCTATTGTTTTGTAACAGTAATGGCAGGGGGCCGCAGAGGCACACGGAAGCTCGGGAACGTGTGCAGAGGAGACCGTCGAGTGCGCCCAGTCCGCGGGGCGGGGTCGGCCCCTCCAGGGGGTCGCTCCCACGAGAGACGCGCACGTGTCCTGGCTACCCGACCCCCCTCGCCCGCGGAGACCGGCGTGGGAGCTGAGAAGAACCTACCTGTGTGTTAGTCACGTAGCGACTTTGCGAGGCACCGACCGTGGTGCACTACCTACCGGGCACAAAAGGACCCCTGCCGACCTTCTCGACGACGGAGGTTTGGTTGGGAACACCAGGGTTGCGGTGTCGGTGTCGAGGAGCTTTACGGAAAGAACATTTTGGTTTATGGCTCTGTGGTCAACCTCCCTTTGGAGACCTAGGAGTCCCTCCCCGGAGTCCTGTGTACACCGGTGGACGCTCCCATCGCCTCCCTTACCAGCGATCCTCGACGTGACCCCGTCGTCGGTCCCCGCCCAACGAGCCCTGGCCGGGGTCGTTACGGGTCCCCGGCCCCGCCCCTGGCGGGAACCGGAGTCAAAGGGGTAGACACGTTCCCCTACCATGACGGCCGAGAAGGTCAGTCAGGCACGCACCGGTCCGGGCCGACGACAAGAGGGTAGACTTAGGGTACAAGAACGAGGGTCTTTTCGAATTCGGTCTCGTGTAGGTCGGTTTTGGACATAAGTAATTAGAGTAAGGATATAAGAAGCACCTTTGAGGCGGTCTTTTGAGACCTAAGTAGTAGTTCTGTAGAGAGTAGGATACCTACCCTTTTGGTCCGGACCCCCGAGTGCTCGAGTGCAGAGTAGAGTCTTTTCAGATCCCCAATGGTCCTCCCCTCCGAGAAGAGTCCCCCGACCCGGTCCCGGTCGCCCCTGAGGGGGTGCGGTGGGATGTAGGTCCGGGTCGAACCTGCCCTCGGCTCCGCCTCTCGGGACACGGCAGGCCTGTTTCCCGTAGACACTCAGAGGGACCGTGACCCATACCTACCCGTCCCTCCGGAGACCCTCCTGCCGAGGGCCTGGGTGAAGGGCTGTCGGCCTGCGTCGCCCTGCGCCCGACCGTTGAAGACGAGAGTTCGGGGTAATCGGGGCAGAGGACACGTCCCACGAAAAAATAAGGTCTGTAATTGTGCGTCGGGGTCTCACTTTTGTCTATGAGGTCGTCACTTTTTTGACCCCGCTCAATCCCTCTTTTTACGTTTTTCGTTGACGTCTCGGATCGGCCAGGAGGACGGTTCTGCCCTCCACGTCCGTAGAGCGACAGGGCCGGTGACCGTGTAAACGGGCCCCGGGTCCCTTCCCGACCCAGTCAGATTTGCCCCAGAAACAGGTGGGAGTAGGGTTCACCAGTGCACTGTGGAGGTGCAGTTAATTCCGGGAGACGGGCCAGGGGTCCCCGTCCTCGTCAGACCCCGCAGCCGTCCCCCTCCTATGGACCCACGGATGGAGGTGGATTTGCCGTCTCGTCCCCAACGCGACCGGACGTGAGACACGACCCGGGGAACCCCCGTCTGGGGTCCACTCCCGGGACCGATCTCCGAAGACCGGTGGGGCCGGGACGAGTAGTGTGTGGGTCCGGTGGACGGGTGAGGGGGGTCGTTCGTCCCACAGTACATTTCTCCCGTCCTGGTGCGTCCCTCCTTCTTCCTTGGTTTTTCCTTGGGGTCTCAACGGGACTCGTGGGTAGTCCAGACCCTGTCCGTCCCTCTCTCTGTCTCCCTCTTGTCTCGACCCGCCCTGAGCCAGGGACGTGGACCCTTTACCCCCACGTGGAACCCGTCGCAGGGACCTGACCCGTGGACTGGTTTGTGTCCCGGGGTCTGTGCACAGACGACGGGGTTCTCCAGTCCCACGGACTACACGACCCAGACAAGACCGAAGGGGTCGTCTTGGTCCCACCTCTGTCCACCCGCCGTCTCTGTCCTTTGCGCTGGGGGCAAGCAGCTCAGGTAGAGTGTCGTACTACCCGAGGTCCTCGAGTCACTGCCCGTACACGAGTAGACGAAGTCAGCACAGGCTGAGGCACGCCCGGAGACCTGCTGTCGGGCGGACCGAGGAGACAGGTGCCTCCAGACTTTCCCCACCGGAGTAGATTTGTTTTCACGGGTCCTGGGTCCCGGGTGTTTACTCCTACCTCTCAGGAAAGGAACCGTGGACCCTGTCCTTTGTCCCGCCAGCACTCGACGTGTGTGTGTGGCCGCACGAGCGTGCGTGTGTGTGCCCGCACATGTGTGTGTGTATGCCCCATTGGTTCACCTCCACCGACACCGACCCCAAGGTGGGTCCCTCGGACGAGTGTCCTCCACACTGAGAGGTACTTCAGACAACACTGCTCCTCCTCGGGTCTGTGGGGGTGCGACCCTCTTCGTCGTCGGTCCTGCGCCCTTTTCGACACGGGTGTCTACCGACCCGTACACCTCCGTCCGTGTTATAAAATAGATTTATAGGTTTTCGTTTGTGTAGTCGCGTTCTGTGGTCGTATGTCGGTGGCCCTCTGTGGCCCGCGGCCGAGTACGAAAAAGGCTAGACGGATCTTTGCACACAACACAGTTTAAGAGCCGCCTTATTTCTACTCTGCCCTGGTCGTCTCCCCTACCGAAGTTGGGGGACCCTCAGACCGAGGAAGAAGACACTCATCCCCCTTCGGGGGTCCCCGGCGGGGGTCCGGGTGTGCTAAACGAGTAGTTTTTTAGTCCTACTGGGGACAAAGAGTCTGTGCCGTCCACTCCAGGTCCCTTACTCTACCCCAGGGGACCTCGGAACCCCACTTCCGTCCCAGACTCTTTGTGGGGTCTTGGCCGTCTCCTGGGCTCCCGTTCTGGGGACGACGAAGGGGGTCTCCGCTCCTGGTGTGTTCCTCCGACTCCTCTCCCCTGTCCGTGAGCCTTGTCGTGGCAGTCCTGCCCCCCTGCGTGGCGTGGGAGTAGTCGAGGCTCCGGGACCCGTTCGACGGGAGGGCAGTCGGTCAGAGGGGCAGACACTTTGCCCTTGGTGGAACGAGGAGATACAAGGGGCCATGCGAAGGTGTACTACGTTGCCCTGCGGTCTCCTTTGCGTGACATGTGTCGGGAGGAGCCGGGGCTCGCACGCTCGCGGTGGTCGTTCCGGTCTTCGAAGACGAGAACTTCGCGAGGCGCTGCCGCACTTCTCCTCGTCCACACCCGGTAGCACGAGACAAACCCTTGGTTGGGGCTACCGGGTCTCTCCGTAGGCTCTCGAGGCCCCACCCTCCGCGGGGCACTCACTCCCGAGTCCCGAGTTGACGCCACCGACCCCAACCGGTGTAGAGTCCCCGGGTGGTCCCGTGTCGACTTCATCCCCCCTGCGGGGGTTGGGGTTGGAGTTCGTGTCGAGTCCCGGACCAGTGACCCCGGGACCCTTACTTTTGAGTCGGAGGGACCCCTGGGGACCTTGACTGTCCCGAGGACGAATAGGCTCCCGGGGTCCCGGCGTAACTCAGTCTCCAGTCAAGGTCAGGGGGTCCTTAGGAGATGTCTCTGTCGCGGTTCCTCGGGGTCCACCAGAGTCTCCCCTTCCGGAGGACGGGACCGTCGTGGGGAACTCGTCCCCGATGTCCGACACCCACTCCCAGGCCTCTGGGGTTCCAATGTAGGTCCGGGGTCTACGGGTTTACGGTCGACCCTTTCCAGGGTCGTCCCTTTCTCAATCGTTCTTCGTGTCGTCTAGACATTTGTGTTTGCGTCTTGTCTTTGGGTGAAGGAAGGGTATTAGGTTCACCCTCCGTAGGCTGCGCAGAGACAGTGAATCCACGAAGTAGTGTCTGTCCTGTCCGAAAGTGAGACTCCGGGGGTCGCTCTCCCTTCCGCTGTCCTGGAGCTTCAAATGGGCTTTACTCGCCTCTACCAGACCTGATACTTACGATCACCCCAGACTCGTTTCCCAGTGAAGTCGTCTTCTTAGTCTGAACGACGGACCACTGTGACTCATAGTGTCCTCCCGGTCCTCCGAGGAGTGACCAACCCCCCGGGAGGCAGACGCATTCGATTCTCTCGCCTTCCCCACCATAATCACGTCGTTATTGGGACCAGGCCTGTTGCAAGAATCGAGGGGACCGGACCCCGGGGGACACCCCGTTCCCGACGAGGGTCGTCCACGACTGAGCGGTCCCTTAGTGATTCGGGGGGCACTCCGCTCCTGGGTAGGGACGACGAAACGCCTACGTCTTTGTCTCCGAGTCTCCGTACCCTCACTGAACGGGGGAGGAGAGTGTGTATGTGTGTGTCGACTGGAAAGTGGAGGAGGGACGCAGCCACCCCAATCCTCTGCGTCCTTCGTGACAGGAGGGTTGTTGGGGGTGGGGGCGTTCCGCAGAGGTTCCGACTCCCAAGTCTCTGGTTGGGTCGGGTTGTACCTAGGAAGTCCGCGGGTGTAGTGTCGACGTCTTCTGGGCCACCCCAGGTCCCCAGTTCAGGGCGGTGCGGGGAGGAGTGGGGAGTGTGAGTGTTTCTTTGTTGACTCAGTCCCCTGCTCAGTCCACAAGTGTTTCGGAGCACAGCTTGGATTGAACTCCCCCTTAGATTCTTTCTTGAGATCTGAATCTCCTTCTAGTCTTCAGTTCACCGGGTGGCCTGGTTCCTCTTCCACAGTCCTTTCACTGGTAGAGGTGCCAGGGCGGGAGGAGACGTCCCGTGGGCGCCCCTGGGACACCGAGTGCGACTGGTAAGTTGGTGCTGGTCGAGAGGGGTCGGGTGTCCAGTCTCGGCAGTCCTCACCTCGGGTCCACACACGCGCACGTGCGTGCACGCTCACACACGTGAGTACGTGCACAAGCGTACACGCGGGACCCGCCCCTAGACCCGGGCGCCCCACCCATCCTCGTAGGTCCGGGTGTCTCCTCCGAGGGAAAGACACGTCTCTGGACGAGCGGGAAGCGGGAGTCACTGGTCAGGTCGGAGAAGAAATTCGGGACACTGGACACGGATCGTACCAGGAACCGTGTATCGTCCGTTAAGTGTCTAGGTACTCGGTCCGGGACCGTCTCCGACCTCCACCGAAGGGGTCGGTGCGGAGGGTCCAGTTGTGCGGGACCCGTAGTGTCCACCTTCCCTCGGAGCAGGACCCACGACGTCCGCCGTCCCCTGGGTCTGTGCTGACTCTACGCACTCCAGTCGGCCTCCCGTCTGTGGTGTCTCGCGTCCGGCCCGCACTCAAGACCCCGTCTTCTCGGTCGTACACCTCCGTCACTGGTTTGAGGACCGTAGTTCTAGACGTCCCATACCTTCTCGAGGCGACTTATTCGCCATAAACTTGACTCGGAGGTTTAATCTCGACTGACCCTACTCGTCTCTGCCTCTTCCACAGACTCCACCTCTCTGGTCGCACCCGGTTCCGACCGCCCCCCACGACCCCTGGGTGTCCACTACCCTGACGGGTCCTTCCCCGGCCACCTCGACTGGTCCGGTGCGCCTCTCCGACCGGAAGTTGAGAGGTAGGGGCTCCTCGGACCCTTTGTAAGGTCACCGGGGACGGGCACGCACCTCCCGTCTGTCGAAAGGGGAGCGAGACTGGTGTCCTTCTGGCCCCCCGTGGGGTTCACGAGCAGACCCTTGTCTCGGACCTTTGGTGCGGGACGGAACTCCCCACGGAGACCCGGGGTCCTCGGACGAGACGTCCTCCCGCCCCACGAGTCATTTATGACTCCTTACTTCCTTCGTCTTCCTTTTTACTTTCCTTCCTTGCGTTCACGTAGGGACTCGGTAAGGTCCAGACGTCGTTCGTAGACCTCCTCCCGCGACCGTCGGAAACGACGGGTCCACGACCCCCTGGACCTTTGTGGTCTTCTCTGACCGGAGAATCCTGGGTGCCCTGCCACACCTGTGGTGGTGCCCCGTCTTACAGTTGACCGGAGGGGCCTTTCACCGACCGAGGAAACTACCTGGTTCTTTCTAATTCCTTTCCCCCTTTTCGTCTCGACCTAATACTTTCGAGTCTTCTTAGTGTCTCTCGTCGTGAAGACTCGCGTGGGTCTACCTGTCTCGGGTGTGTTCCCAATGCCGGGGTTTCCCAGAAGGTACCTTAGTCTACGGGACGGCCCGCCCTTCCCGGCCCGTGTGAAAGTTCACGGACCACCCCGACCGCTCTCAAGCCGCCTCACTGACGCCAGTGGACACGACGCCCTCCCCAGAGGCCCGAGTCGCAAGGGACTTGGGGTCTGAGGAGGAGAAGTTTTCCCCTGGGTGCCCGGGGGTCTTCCGACGACACTCCGACCCTACCGGGGTCCCCTGGCGCCCGTCCCTCCCTGTCGGTTCTTGTGGGGGAGCGCACGGTGACCCCGTCTCGACTTCTGTGTGGTCGCTTCTGGTCCTCCGGACCGTAGGCTCCGGCGGTCACATGTGTGCTTGTGTACCTTCGTCCCGCCCGGACTGGACTCTCGGGCCCACTCTCAGCGAAGGATCCTTTTTTCGAAGTCTGACAGCCCTTGTTTTCACTTTTCACTTCCCTGGTGCTCCATTCCCCCACGGAGACTACACCCGTCCCGGCACGCGTCACCACCCCCCCCAGACGGGTCCGTCCTTCTGTGACCGGCCGTGGGGAACGGACGCGGGTGTCCTGCGGTCGACTTTGGAGTGACTCAGTGTCGGTCTGCGGCACACGTCCTGTTGTTTGCAGGGACCCCCGTCCCAGTGGGTCGAGCTCTCGGACCCCGTGAACGAACCGTCTCCTGTGTTCTGTCTGGAGTGGTTCGGGCGTCTGTCCGGCGGTCGGCACCGGACGTCGGGAGTCCTCTTCCCGACGTCGGGGTCGGTCCGGTAGCGAGGGGAAGCCTCGGGAGACAGGTGAGGTGGAAGTGTGGGCGGCCCACCCCGGAGCGCTCCGTCTGGGTCCCCCAGAGTCACCTCGTCGAGGGTCCACTCTGGGACAGGAGAGGACCTACGCACCGGGGGTCGGGTCTCCCGGTCTCAGCACACGGGACGATCTTTCGGGCCATACTGAGCGTGGACCCCCCACGGTAGTCGTGGGGGTCTCCGAGTCTCCGGACCCCAGAGGTCTCTGTGAGACTGGGGGTACGGACGGGAAAGTGGGGTTTGAACGGACAGGGGGTGAGGGAGCGGAGTTGGACACGGACGGGGTGCACCGTGAGCGGTACCTGTACGGTAGGGGTGCCTGGGGGCCTTTCCGTCCCGGTCGTCCGGAGAGGGTCCTGTCGGACCGTCCGACCCGCACGCGCCCCGGCTCAGTCGTGAACGGCTAGGTACCTCTACGAGACGCGCGAGGGTGGCCCCAGAGTGGTCCTCTGGGACCTTAAGAGACGACGACCTGGTCGCGAGGGAGGTTGTCTCCGGGACGACGAGTCGACACCGGGGGTCTTGGAGAGATGGGCGGTCGTCAGTCGGTTGGGGACGAGTAACCACCCGGGTCGTCCGTTCCGTCTGGGGGACCTGGTCCCGTGTCTCCCGGCTCTGGCACATGGGGTTTGTCGTCTCGTCCAGTCGTCCCGCCGGTTTACCACGACGGGAGTGGGGTTGGTGTCCTCCAGCGCACGCAGGTGTCCTGGGAACCACAGACGAGAATGTCCGAGACGACTCGTCTACCGCCAAATTTCAGACACGGGATGGAGTGTGGGACGCTCGGGACTCGCGTCCGGACCAGGATCCGTCGAGACAGTTATAGACACCCCACATCACTTGGGGTGTCCCCGTCCTGACCGGGGCCCCCACTACTCGGAGGTGACTCCTGGGACTCAGAGCTCAGGGACTTGGGACTTGACACGATACTCTGGTCCCGGGACCCTGGGACCCCGCCTCGGTCCTCGGTGGGTGCAGAATATCTTCCTTTCCGACTCCGGGTCCACCCTGTCGGGTACACTGGTCGACTGTGGTGTCACTCCCAAGGTCCTTCCGTCCGTCACTCCCCCAGGAGAGGTATCTGGTGACGCACCACTCTCCCAGGGCCCACCCGGGCCCCCTCCGGTGTCTGGTATGACACCGGACAGTCCGGGCATACGTGTGTCTGGAAGGAGGGTGTGAAAGGACCCTGGGACCCGAGGGGACGCAGGGTGGGGGTCTAGAGTTAAAGAGAGAGTAATCTACGCGACGTACTCTACGGGTTACACAGGGGGGCGGCCCCCGGTTTGGTCGTCCAAGGTCAATCCCATGTCCCGTGTCCGGGCAGGACGGGTGTCGTCGTCGTCGTCGTTATTGTCAATAGTAGTAACAATAATAAAATCTGAATCTTGGTCGTCGTTGTCGACCCCAGGGACTCGCGACTGGTCAACCCGGACTGCTGGCCTACGTGGGGAGGGGGGGTCGAGGGAGAGTGAAGTCACATTTACTGTGTCAGTCAGAACAGTAGACGAGGAGTCTTCTGTCAGTTTCGGTACCAAAAAGGTCATCAGTACATACCTATACTCTCAACCTGATATTTCTTTCGACTCGTGGTTTCTTAACTACGAAAACTTGAGACGCTTTTTGACTGAGTAGACTTTTCTGGGACTACGACCCTTCCTAACTTCCGTCCTCCTTCTCCCCTACTGTCTCCTACTCTACCAACCTACCGTAGTGGATGAGTCACCTGTACTCAGACTCATTTGAGACCCTCAACCACTACCTGTCCCTCCGGACCACACGACGTCAGGTACCCCAACGTTTCTCAGACTGTGCCGACTCTCTGACTTGACTTGGAGTCTCCTGTTTTGAGGTTTCGAGTCCTTTAAATTAGCAGGGTTTAGTGTCAGACCTTTACTACCTCGTTGCAGTTTGGGACCCGGAAGACTGAGTTCTGTGCACCGAGGAGGGCATAGGTCCCACCGGACCCCGGTCGTCCACTTGCGTCGGGTTAGTCTCCCAGTCTGGCCGGTCGAGGGTTCGGGGCGGGTTCGGGGCGGGTTCGGGGCGGTCCGGGTTCGGGGCGGTCCGGGTTCGGGGCGGTCCGGGTTCGGGGCGGTCCGGGTTCGGTTCCGGTATCGGTGCGGGGATCTGGATGTCGGTGCGGGTGTCGGAACAGTCCTGGGTGGGGGTAGGACGGGTGTCGGGAGTCCCGGTGTCGGTGCGGGTGTTGGTGTGGGTATACAGATGTCGGGGCGGGTGTGGGAACAGTCCGGGGCGGAGAGTGGGACGGGTGTGGGGAAGTCCCGGGGTCGAGCCGCGTGTCGGGGTGGTCCGGGATCGGTCCAGGGATCCAGACGTCAGAGCGGGTGTCGGGTGCTCTACGTGTGTGGGTGCAAAAGGCATCGTCGACGCACTTTCCTGGTGAGTTGTCGTCTAAGTAAAAGGTTGTCTTTTGCGTATTGATGGAAGGACGTTTAGTTTAATCATATACACCTCTATTTCATAGTTATCTTTCACTTTCACTTCAGCGAGTCAGCACAGGCTAAGAAACGCTGGGGTACCTGACATCGGGAGGTCCGAGGAGGCAGGTACACGAAGAGGTCCGTTCTCATGACCTCACCCAACGGTAAAGGAAGAGGTCCCCTAGAAGGGTTGGGTCCCTAGCTTGGGTCCAGAGGGCGTAACGTCCGTCTGCGAAATTGGAGACTCGATGGTCCCATAGTTATCTACGATTTATTTTGTGTCGGGCAGGACGTAACGAGACTTGTCTACAAAGGTTCTCCATGTTTAGGCTGTGTTTCAGGACGAGTGGTGGGTCGAGAAAGGGACTGGGGAGCACGACCCTAAACTCTTGCAGATGGAAGTTCTTAATCCCTGTTTCTATCACAGGAGCCGGAGCGCCGTAATTTACGGGTACCTATATAATTCCGACCTTAGGATTTAAATTCTGCTTATAAAATTCTCGACCTTAGACACACCATTGTTAGGGACTACGTAAGTCGTGCAGGACTAAGTTTTTGTGACTCGTCCATTTCGAACATTGGGCCCTGTGTCCTACTCAGTTCATGTCCACTAAATTCTCCCGACTCCTGTGACGTAAATTAACCCTCTTTAAAGTCAAGGAATCTTCCATGGAGTGACGAAGGGCTTCGTGGGTGGCGGTCGGTGAGTAAGTAAGTAAGTTTTTCTTGAGCCAGGTCTGGGCGCGTCCATTCTGTGCCCGTTGTCGTGGAGTGGTCGGTAGTCACCCCTGGTCTTTCCCTCCGTACGCTCCGACCCCCGCCGTGTGTCCTGGGAGACACTCCCTACCCTTGCTGGGGCTCCTCGTCCGCCTCCCCTCCCCGCTGAAGTGCCCACCCTCTAAGTCCTTGACACCTGTACCCTAGAGTTGCCCGTCTCTTCTCGAGTGTGTCGGACCGCCACGCCTCCGACACTAGTCCCGACCTAGGTCCCCCCAGTCGTGGGACCTCGGACTTGACTTTCTGACCTGCTGGGTTAGGTGCCGTCGGGTCCGGAGTCCGGTGTGGCCCCGCGGCGGCCGTTCGCGGGTCTCGACCCCTACCTCCGTCGGGCTCACCCAGACCCGTCTCTCCCGGACGGGGACCGGGTCCTTCAGTCTTCTTTGCTCCGTGTTGGGTGTCGGGGGGGTGGGGCGGCGGGGGTGACCTCTCACACTTGTTTGCGGTCTTGACATGTCGTCCCGGGGTCATCTGTCACTCCGGTGGACTCGTGTCCGTCGTCCCGGGACCTACGGAGTCCCTCCCGAGCTCTGTCAACGGGTGTCGGACGTGACTGGTTTGGCGGGTACGCCTCCGACCGTAAGGGACCTTGACCCGAGCTTTCGGTTGGGGCACCTCCCGCGGACTACGTCTCGAAGGGTCTCGAGGGCTCCCTGTCCACACACAGGCAGAGGGGGTGGGGAGACTCGCGACTCCTCCGACACTCTCTGCCCTCGTTCGTGCAGGAAAAGACAGAGTGGGACAAAAATTACTTCGGTCTTTTCGCCTCGTCGGTTGTTGTCATTTAAGTCCTCGAGTGAACGGACCAATCACATTGGTTCGTCCGAGGTGTCCACCACCCTGCGTGTCTTTGCGGACACGGACCTTGTAGCGAGACCTATTTGGCGTGTCGGCGTCTCCAGTCGTAGCCGTGGTTCGAGGGGAACAGCGTGTACCACAGACGAGACCGGAGGGTCTAAAAATTCAGTTTTTGCCTGAGTTGTATCAAGATTTGCCTTAATTCACCTATGTTCAAGAACCAAAGGGGTATTTGTGAGACTCTAAAGTCTCATTGTTCCAGGTCTTGTAAGAGGTCCGTTACCATTGTGTCGCTTCGTAGTAGCCAGATTTACCTCTCTCCTCTAGGGTCTCCGGAACTCCGGTGTCTCCACTCCAGGCCAGACGAAGTGCGTCGTCGTCGGACTGCGTCCCGGCGGACTGTCGCGGAGGGTACCGGCGTGAGTCCGTGACCGCCCCTCGAGTAACGGAGACCCTGGCAGGAAGTCGGGCCCGACTTTCGAACCTTGGACCCCATCACGGAAAGAGATGGCAGGAGGGGATGAAGACCGGTGGTGACGGGACTCTATTCCGGAGTCTGGGGACTTCTGGCAGTGTATGCGGTAGGAGGTCCAGTCCCGGGACCTGCGACTCAGTGTCTGTCACTCCAGACCTACCATCCTGGTGGGCTGGACGGGACAGGGGACCCCCAACCCCCCCACCCATCACGTGAGTCCTTCCTCGGTCTCTACCTCACCTTCTTAGGAATGTGCCACTTGATCTAAAGGCGAGGTAGTAAATGTGTAGCAGTACACGAAACATCTCTGGAACTACAAGGGTCGGGTCGAGACGAACCACAGACGAAGACGTCCCGCGTGAGGCCGATGGTCTTTATGTGACTCGCCCGTCCCCCCCACGCTCCCTACCCCACCCCCACCCTACTCGAGATTGTCCTTGACAGTGGTAAGCCTCGGTGAGGTGGGTGCAGGACCTTCATGTATTATAGGTCGTGTCCTTTGCCGCGGAATCCAGTTAAAGTCTACGATTACTGAATGAGTCTTTGGATTGGCTACACATTATGCAGACTTAGTGACATTTTTCCTAGTATTTTTATTGACTACGAGTTAGATGTTTCAAAAACTTTTGTGGATATATTTCTACGTTTTTAGTGGATATTTGAAAAATGTGTGTCGATTAGTGTTACTGACCCTGAAGGGTCCACTAAGATCGCCATTTCTTGGGTGAACGGTTGAGTTCTCTGTATTCTCTGTGCCCAAGTCAGGGACCCAGTCCTTCTAGGGGACCTCCTCTCGTACCGTTGGGTAACGTCATGAGAACGGACCTCTTAGGGTACCTGTCTCCTCGGACCACCCGATGTCAGGTATCCCAGTGTTTCTTAGTCTGTGTTGACTTCGCTGAACCGTGTGTGTGCGTTAGTCTCAATGATCAGACAAAGGAGCATCCCCGAAGGGTTCACCGAATCACCATTTCTTAGAGGACGTTACGGTCTCCGGACCCAAACTAGGGACCCAACCCTTCTAGGGGACCTCCTCTCGTACCGTTGGGTTAGGTCATGAGAACGGACCTCTTAGAGTACCTGTCTCCTCGAACCGCCCGACGTCAGGTATCTCAACGTTTCCCAGTCTGCACTAACTTCACTGAATCGTACGCGAGAATAAAGGAGTATCGAGGAATAGGTATAAAAATTTTAACCCTAGTGTCTCATATAGATAGGAAAGGTGAGGTAACATACGTCATTCCTACGAAGACTAAATGAGTAATTGGGTGTAAAATTTACCGACGGAGTAGCAGGGACCCTATCCTGTGCCCCGAAGGATGAAAAATAGCACTATTGTGGTGTTACTCGGAGAAGTGAGTCTCTAGCAGTGACGAGATGGCCGCTAAGAGACTCGGTTGTGACTAGCTGCGCCGGCAAGGTCCGGGAAGACCTCTGGGAGGGTAAGGAAAGCAGGGACAAGAGTTGTGATCACCAATACAAAGTAGCGTAAGTGTCGAGCACAGCAGTCTCCCCCTGACTCCTCGGGGACGTCCGACTCGGAGAGGACCCAGAACTTACTCCCAGGGGGTCGTCACGGGTCGGTCTCGGCACTGTCGAAGTAAGGACCTTTCCTACGATAGACTGAGTCGGTCACCTCTCGACCTTGATTATACCTGTGTACGTTCCGATACGTTTGTAAGCATCTCGTCGGAAGAATTATTACGTAGCACTTCTGGACCACTACTCAACAATTTTGTATTCTACCCTTAACTTAAATTTCGGTTCTGTAAGTTCAGTCATTGTATAGACCCACCCACCTGGGGACTGGACAAGATTCTTCCGTTCGGTCTGCGGACCGCGGTGCAAATCGGGGGCTCCCTCCGAGAGGTTCGTACCACTGACCCAAGTGACACCGAAGCAATCCTGTATGTGCCTCGATAAAGAGACGACCCTCTTCTCCCAGACGGGGAGAGACGCCAATGCTTCCACAGTGGTTTGATCTCCGGTGTGTTGATGCCCGAACGAAGAGCCGGTACCTGTCTTACCGTAACTTTCGTCTTTTCCATTGTGGGACCCCTATGAAAACCGTCCTCCAGTGGGACCCGGGCTCACGTGAGAGCCCGGAGGGAACCTTTCCTCCCCTCCAGACGCACGTCGACACACCGAGAAGCACAAGTGACGTCTGGGGGTATTGGTGTCCCCTGGGGTGTATCGGGATGTGTGGGCGGACGGGACGGTACCACTGTAATGGACAGTGGGGGCCCTTGAGCCGGGGGTTTGCCATCTGTGGTTTATCGAGGGTGACAACCGACCGGACAGGTCCGACCGGCACTCGATAGACTCCCGTCCCGGGTACCAGGCAGAGTAGGACCTACCAAGGAGAGTCCGGACTACGTCTCGGCTTTTAGTCTTTACACGAGACTTAAAATTTTTTGGACCCGCTGAAAGTACTACGGGAAAGGGTGAGACCGAGGTGGTCGGAGCTCTGTCAGGCAGACCCGGGTGACCGGTGAGGTCGGTGTCTCTACTCCGTCCGACCTGTATACGACGACGAAAGTGTGTCTCTGGACGGCCGGGGGGCGGAGGACTGGACGAGGCCGGCTGACAGGGGTCCGGGGGCCCGTTCCGTCCTCCCCCAGAACAGGGGACTCGCCACGGGACTCCCGAAAGGGCCTCTCGGGTCGACCAGAGACCCCTCGGGGACCCCGGACCACGGTCCAGCCCGGAGAGTTTCCGGGTGAGGGGTCTTTGTGTCGACAGGACTCTCCACTGGTTCGCGCTAGGTCGACATGAGACGTCGGTTATCCAGGTCCTCTGACACAGGTAGAGAGGACTACACCCCGACCACAAGGGGTCCGGGCGTCCCCGCCTCCGCTCCCGTCACACGCCCCTTCGATCGACGGGGCGGTTCGTCCTTCCGTTTTTGCGGGCCGCCCGTCCTCGGGGCAACCAGGGACCCTTCAGTAAACTGAAAGATTCGTTGGAGAGGTTTCGTTCTCCGCGATGTCAGCGAATAGTCTTGATTTACCCTAGCTTGCGATTCAGTCTCCGGAATCACCTATTGGGCCCCGGAAGCGACCACTTCTCACCTTAGTTCTTGGAGCTCCCTTCTTCGGGGTAGTAACCCCTTCGTTAGGCGATCGGTGTCGGGGTGACGGACTCGGTGCTCCTTTCCGGGACGCGACACATCAGTCCTCCTCCCGTGGGCATGCGGAGTCCCGACGGTGACTAGACTACCACGGTGCGGCTCTAGCTACCGAGGAGAGCCTCTTTGATTTCGGCGCGAGAGTTTCGAAGATAAATAAACCGTGGAAGTGTCAAATGAGGGTAGCGGACGTTCTAGTTACGCAGTCGTAGAGGTTCCCACTGTATCCTTCGCCCCGCCCCTCCTCTCCACTTCGGTCCGAGGGGACAGTCCGTCGGCGGGGTCCTTTGTGAAGTACCCCGCGTAAAGTGTAGGGTCTGGTGCCTTTGACTGGCTTCAGTCCGACCGGTGGTGACCCGGTTGGGGCACTTCAAGTTCTTTGACCCATTGATCGAAGTGGCCGGTCATACACCGACGTCCGAGCCCAAATGTCTTTGCTAATCTTTGTCGGCGGGAGGAATTTGTGGCGTCGACCGCGGATATTGGTTCTGTTTGTCTGAAGCGGACAGAGAGGACAAAGGGAGGAAAAAACAAGTTAAAGTCTTACGAGTCACATGGTTGTTCCGACCCCTCGTAAAGTGAGAACTGACCCACGTCATTCTAACGATTAGTCCTAATGAACTAAGTCAGTTGTGGCTGAAGTTATTTTTTTTTTTCTGGGGGGGGGTTTAATAGTATTTATATCTCTTTCACGCCCGTCGTCACTGTCCACTAATTTTAGAGTAAGTGAACCTTAGTCAGACTAAGCACCTCCGCCCCCGCCAGTCGGGTTAAGGCGCACGTCCCCGAGAACACTCCCGACTGCACGTGACCTGGTACTCCCGGGGTGTTCGGTCTTTGCACCCCGGGGCCCTTGTCCGACCCTCCGTCCTGCCGACACTCGGTGTGCCCCGCCCCAACGCCCCCGACGTCCCCCGACGAACCCGGTCCTCCCCACGGGTCTCCCCGTATGCATCTCAGACCGAGAGTCGTCCTAGCGACCTTGGAGCTCTGACTGTCACTCGTAAGTCTCTGCGAAGGTCCTGACTTTGGTTGGGCGAGTCGTAATCTCTACCGTAAGCTGACGCGGTTTCACTAAGGAGGCGTGTACTCTTCCTTCTACCTAGAGCTTTGGGAGCGTTCGGTGACTCCCACCGCACCTGGGAAAAGGTCCGGGGAACCAGGGACGTCCGACTCAGGGTTCTCTCGACCCCTACGCACCACTCAGTAAAAATTTCTGGTGGGGGGGTCCCGGGGATCTCTAGACACGTGAAGGAGTCGGGGTGCCCCAGGGTGACACAGGTAGTCGTCGCAGTGTCGGTCGTCCCTCTCCCACTCCCACACCTGTGTCCGTCCGGACGTCCCGTCGACCCGTGGGTAGGGTGGGGACGGGACTGTTGTGGTCGGTACCCCGGAGTCGGACCCGTACCACGGGGTCGTGCGAGGTGGGTCGTCCGATCGTGGACGGAGAGGTTGGACAGGGGTTGGGGTGGAAGGACCGAGGTCCCTCCTGACAGGGTCTCTGCCTCTGTGTCGGGGGACGGGACTGGAGTGAGTGGTCTGAGCTTCGCTTTGAACGTCCTGAGGTCGAGTTAGACTCAGAGTCTCTTCGTCGTTTCTTGCGAAGTACGATTCATACAGGGCACGTGATAAACCCTATATGGAAAAGATTCTGTAAAGGTACGAAGACACTTTAGGTCTAACTTGACTCCCAGGACACGCAACACCCCCGGTGGACTCGGGAGGGACTCGACCGGGGGAAGGTCGGGACTCGGACTCCCGTGGAGGAGACAGGGGGGTTCAGTAGAAGTGGGTGTCCTGGGCTCTCCGGAAGGGAGGGACGTCCGTCTCTGTGGTGAAGGAGGACCCGACCGAGTCCCGTCGGGGTGGGGTGGGCGACCCGTGGTCCCCGTCGAGGACGGACTTGTTGCTCCGGAGGAAGAGGCCGTAATCGGTAGGAATCGTGGGACCTCCGTCCACAGACCACTCACGTGTCGACAAGGAGTATGTGTCATCCACGAGTCATTTGTGACCGGAGAGATTCACCCGGGGATCTGCACGTTTCCCAGGGTCCCCGTGGAGAAGGACCGACACGAGGGAAGGTCTTCGGGAGCAGAGGAGCCCTGACAATTGTCTACGACCCGACCTTCTTCGTGTTCGATCTTAGTTCTAACGGCCCTCTTTATAGTTATTGGAGTCTATACGTCTACTGTGGTGGGAATACCGTCTTTCACTTCTCCTTGATGTCTCGGAGGACTACTTTCACTTTCTCTTCTCACCTTTTCAACCGAATTTCGAGTTGTAAGTCTTTTGCTTCTAGTACCGTAGACCAGGGTAGTGAAGTACCCTTTATCTACCCCTTTGTCACCGACTGAAATAAAACCCCCCGAGGTCTTAGTGACGTCTACCACTGACGTCGGTATTTTAATTTTCTACGAATGAGGAACCTTCCTTTCAATACTTGTTGGATCTGTCGTATAAGTTTTCGTCTCTATAATGAAACGGCTGATTCCAGACAGAACAGTTCCGATGCCAAAAAGGTCACCAGTACATACCTACACTCTCAACCTGACACTTCTTTCGACTCCCGGTTTCTTAACTACGAAAACTTGACACCACAACCTCTTCTGAGCTCTCAGGGAACCTGACGTTCCTCTAGTTTGGTCAGGTGGGATTTCCTCTAGTCAGGACCCACAAGTCACCTCCCTGACTCCGACTTCGACTTTGAGGTTATAAAACCGGTGGACTACGCTTCTCAACTCAGTAACCTTTTCTCAGACTACGACCCTCCCTAACCCCCGTCCTCTTCCCCTGCTGTCTCCTACTCTACCGACCTACCGTAGTGACTGAGTTACCTGTACTCAGACTCACTTGAGGACCTCAACCACTACCTGTCCCTCCTGACCGCACGACACTAAGTACCCCAACGTTTCTCAGCCTGTGCTGACTCGCTGACTTGACTTGACTTCGCCGTCCGACTGGTGCCCCCCGAAAACCTCAAGTGACAGTCCAGGGTGGACGAGGAATTAGTGACCGAGGAAACGAGGACAACCCTTCCCCCAGTAGAGCCTTCGACACTTGTTCCACTCGGTTTACTCGGGCGTACACCGGTGTCGGGCCGAGCTTTGAGTGTGGAAGCGACAGGGAGGACGCCGGACCGACCTCCGGTCGTCCTGCGCGTACCCCGGACACCTCGGTCTAACCGGGAGCGTCTTCGGGTTCGAACAGGGGCTCGCACTCCGACCCGGAGGCCCTGGAGACCCTCCTAGTCCTCGTTAGATTGTCTCGGCCCCCGACGTCCGTGACCGTCCCAGGAGGTGGCCTCGACCGACCCTCACCGGAGCTTTGGAGTGCCCGAGACCCGAAGGAGGGAGTTCCCCAGGCCCTCCCAGGGTGCGAGTGGTGGAGTCGCGGGTACCGTCCCCGTCCCACGGAGGTTGTCCACTGGGGTCTGGGAGAGTCGACAGTCTCCCCCACTACCCAGGGTAGGGTGGACCAAGTCCCACCCTGCCTCCCGGGTCGTGGCGACGGGACCCACGTCCACCCGTGAAGACAGACCGGACGTTTGAGGGTGGTCAGCCCTGGTGGGGCACCCGTGTCGTCCCCGGGTCCGACACCCCGAGGTCGGGACTCCCGACCGAGTCTTGACTCACGTGCGACTCCGTGTGTCTTCGTCGTCTGTACACGTGGGACGGTCCGACCCCCGTCGTCCGGCTGTGGGGCCCGGCCTCGATGAGCGTCGGACGGCGCCGGCCGTGAGACGTGTCCGTCCAGATCCTGTACCAGGGTTGGAGTCGGGTACCGAGGCCGCACACCCGGTAGGCACGTCTACTCGGGTCCCCACCTGGACGGGGGCGGTTCCTCGCGACGGAGGCCCTTCGAGACTGCCTGTGGGCAGGTCTGTCTCGTGTCGGGGTCGGTGCGGTCGGGGAGGCTGTGATTGGGGGGCCAATGCGGAGGGCGTGGTTGGTGGGGTCGGGGAGGCTGTGATTCGTGGGGTCAATGCGGAGGGTGTGGTTGGTGGGGTCGGAGAGGCTGTGGCTGGCGTGACCGGGGACGGCGGGGCTTTGGAGCCCGTCTCGGCTCTCTCGAGGGTCAGAGGGCCTGCCACACGGGGATCAAGGAACTGTGGCCTGAGGTGCACCAACCTACGCACACACTCGAATCAGCGAGTCAGGACAGACTGAGAAACTCTGGGGTGCCTGATATGAGACAGGTACCCTAAAAGGTCCGCTCTTATGACCTCACCCAACGGTTAAGGAAGAGGTCCGAACTGCGTACTCTTCTCGAGATTCGACCCCGGGTAGGCTGGGTGGCGGTCGAGGCCTGTCCTTCGACCCTCTGGTCGTTGACGTTCCTCCTCGTGCCCCCCAGGGAACCTCGACCTACCCGTAGACCCTCCTCCGTCGTCCGTGAGTCTGAGTGTCGCGGAGACGACCCTTGGACCTCGGGTGGGTGCGGTCTACTGAGACCTCTTCGGGGGCACCGTCGTTCTGGAGTCCAAGACTCCGACGTCTCTCCGGGGGCGACACTCGCTCCACTCCGTCAAAGGTACCGTCGTAGGTCTACTCCGGGGATCCCGGAGCCCTTTCCCCAGGGACTCTTGTCTCTCTGGGGTCCCTGTGTGGGCACCTGCTGCCACCCTTTGTACTCGGTCCGAAAGTACGACACAACGTCGGGAGTCCTGCGGGCCGGACCACCGCGCCGGCGAGGGGACGGCGGGTTCTCGGGCCGTCATAGGTCCATAGACGGGTGTGAACAGTGCTTCCTGGCCGGTCTCGGGGTGTACGGACCCGTTCCTAGTGTGGACGCCAGGGACCCTCTTCTGTCTGGTGGGCGGGGACCGGACACCCCACCGGACCCGCACGACCAGGGACGTGCCCCAGACCAGTGTCGAGTCCAGGTCGTTTCTGGGAGAGGGAGGGGAGTGACGGGTGGGGGCCCGGTCGGTAGGACCCGAGTGGGGTACCGGTGACCCGTGACGGGAGTCCTTCGGACACAGGAAGGGTCCGGGTCGAGAGCGGTCAGGGGCGGGTCTACTGTTGAGGACTCGCTAAAGGTGCCCTTTGTGAGGTAGGGGTGTAGAAAGTTGGAATTGTCCACCTCGTGCTACTTTTTGGTAGGAAAGGGATTTATTACAATGAAAGAGAATGCACCCGAGTCCCCTGTTAAAACTATTTTATATACTAAGTTTTGTGACATTTCCTCGTGTGCAATAAAGGGCACACGAGTGATCGCGCGGTGGGTGTTGACACAGAACCTTGGTACGTTTGACACTTCTCTCGTCCTGGAGCGGAGGTGGGAGACCATGCAAAAGGGGGGTCCCGCCGAATCTCTACTGTGAAAGGGTCCCTGGGGAGGTCCTTTGTCTTTCGCAAAGTGAGATTTCACTTTGATACACACACACACAAAATTCAGCCCCCCTTTTTCTCCCTTTGCTAATTTGTTCGTCCATCCGTTACCTGGTAGCCCCCACCGGTTTCCCGACAGAAGCGGGCGACAGCCGGCTCCCCTTACTGCCGGACGTCGACCACCCGGCCCCCGAGGAGGTGTGGTCCAAGACCGGAAACGAGTTCGCGAATCTCTGGGGACTCGACCCCCTCCCCTCCCGAGTCTCGAGAGGTCCCGGGTCGGACCCCTCCGCCCCTTGAGACCCCCGTCTTGGTCTGACCTGGGTAACCGGTCGGAAGACCTAGGGTAGTCTGACTGTCCCCTACTTCTGTGTCCGAGTGCCTTCACTGGTCAACCGTAGACTATTGAGTTAATAAGGTTGAGCTAGGAAAGTTTCGGGGGCCTTGGAGACTGGACAGGGTGTGTTGTTCCGGAGAAACACAGAGACGAAGTCTACCTGCGTTTCGGTGAGGCGACGTGTTTCATTGAGTCCTTGGAGCTCAGGTGATGTAAAGACTTTACCTAGTAGAGACGGGGGGGGTTGGGGGTCTTCCGTCATGTATGCTTCCCACTCCTGTGTCCGCCAAAGGATTCTGAACGGTAAGAAACGTTCTCGTCTTTTCGTCTTTGTTCCGTTAAATTTCGACTGAGGAAACAATAATTCTTCGCGTCTTGGACTCACCTTCGGGAGCGTTAGGGGTGGTGGTAGGGCGGTCAGTTGGGGAGGGGGTGGTGTCCCCAGACGGACAGTGAAATGCTCACTGCCTGATGTGCACCTCCTAGTGCAGTTCGGCCTTTTGTCGTAGTACCAAATTTAGATGTATTTTGGAGTTCTGAAGTAGCTTTTATTTTTATGGGTTCTTGTTGCGAGTTTCTGCAGTGAGGGCGGTAACCCACTACTTACACTTGAAGGATGGGTAGTGCCAAGTACGACACTCCCAAAGTAAGTTTCTGTACGAAAAACAACACAAACAAGATACGAACAAACAAAACGATCTCGGCCACTCCTTTACTAAGTTCCCTTTGGCTCTGGGCCGGGCCGGTTGAGACGACGTTATAAGAGCAAAAAAATGACTTCTATAGGCACCACAATCTTGAAATGTGGAGACGTAAAGTGGTCAGTATCTGGATTAGTCTGACTTTGGGAAACGCGTGAAGAGTGACTGTTTCCCTTAATCTCCAGGGTGTACCTTCGCCTTTGGGAGGTCACAGTTACCGCTTGAAGACAGTGTATGTTCGACTTCGATCTGATGCAAATTTAAAAAGTGTCCACTTCTTTTACCTTGCTTTAAATACTGACGAGAATGTTCACTACAAAGATTCAGGACACAGGACTATTGAATGTTCGTTAAGTGGTTCGGGGTACCCGCGGAGAACAGGATCTTCTCTCCCAGAAGGTACAGGCAGACACCTCCTCCCGTACCGTCGGGTGAGGTCATAAGAGTGGACCTCTAGGGTTCCTGTCTCCTCGGGCCACTCAGTGTCAGGTCACCCAGTGTTTCGCAGTCTGTACCGACGCACTGGTTGTGTGTGTGTGTGTGTGTGTGTGTGTGTGTGCAGGGAGACCGACGCACAGGCTGAGAGACACTGGGGTGCCTGAGATCGGGCGGTCCGAGACGACAGGTACTCTACGAGGTCCGTTCTTGTGACCCCACCCAACGGTAAAGGAGGAGGTCCCCCAGGAGGGCTGGGGTCCTAACTTGTGCGTAGAGGACACAACCGCCCGCCTAACAAATGGTGATAGTGGTCGACCCCTCGGGGGGTAGATCGACGGGGGTGGAGATCTCTCGTGGTGACGACTGTAGGGTGGGGCACTCCCCAAGCGGTAGTCTGGGCGAAGACGCGAGGTCGTTTGTCGTCCTGTGTTTGCGGGGTCCGCAGGTGTATCGTCTGGGCTCGTCGTGCCACGTGTGGACCGAAGCGGTGTGTATGGTAGGTGTCCGGGGACGGGGACGGTGTGTCTGACCCCACCCCCCAGGGGAGGTACGTACGGGCAGTGTGCGTCGGGAGTGGGGGTGTGTGGGGTGGGACCCTAGACGACTCTTTCCCGAGGGGATCTAGTCGGGTCTTCGGGTCGAGTCTCAGGGACCCCGGCACACTGTACCCGGGTGTGTCGAAAATCCCGACACGTCCGCCTCCTTACCTACTTCCCGGGGGCACCGGACCCGAGTTCAGGGACAACGTGGGGAAGGGTCGAGTCACTGGACTCTGCTGGAGAACTGCAGGGGTTTGGACTACTTTACTGTCATACCGTTGTCCTAGTCCCGGTCCCTCCACATTGACCACTCCTCGGGACTTACGTGTGAGTCGTGTGTACTCGCCGGCGCCAGTGTGAGTCGTGTGTGCTCGCCGGCGCCAGTGTGAGTCGTGTGTGCTCGTCGGCGCCAGTGTGAGTCGTGTGTGCTCGCCGACGTCAGTGTGAATCATTTGTGTTCACCGCCGCACCCAGCCCACCCCTCCTCTGTCGGAGCAGGGAGGACACCCGTGGGAATCTCAGGTGGTCCGGAGTCCTTCCCGGCGCCCCTCAGTCCGGGTCCGACAAACTCCGTGTGAGCCGGGCCTCTGTACTCTCGTCCTGACGGAGACTACGGGTTGAGGTCGGGGTCGGTCCCCGCGGGTGCTGACCGGTGTCGTCCGACTGGGTCTGCCACGTTGGTCCACCCGGAAGTGGAGCCCGGACCCCGACGGGTAGCTGTCAGTCCTACCTCGGGAAGACGAGGGACCCTGGGAAGAACCCTTTTGACCCGCCGTTGTGTGTCTATGTACAACGACAACAAGTCAGTAATTCAGCACAGACGGAGAAACGTTCGGGTGGTAACGTTCGGGAGAAACGTCGTTCGGTGCGAAGGGACAGGAAGTGATGATAGAGGACCTCGAACCTCAGCCACTACGGTAGGTTGGTAGAGTAGGAGACAACGGGCGAAGAGGAGGACATACATAAAATTCATCTCTCCCACTTTACAGGGTGGAACTCCGTCCAACTCCACTCCATTCAGTCACGTTTGAGCTACGGACCGACCGACCGCCCGGAGTTCGGCCTGCGTACTTTCCCGGGTGTCGTCGAATCTCTCTGAATCGTCCTCACAGTCGAATGTCCGTCGGTACGACAGTCCCCCGGCCCAACCCCGAGCCCCCGGGGCGAGACTTCGCCCTCCGTACTTTCGGGCCCTTACGTAAAGACAGGGTCGGGTCTGTCACGCGAGTCGACGGTCCGCCGGAATGGAAAGACCCCCCGGTGTCCGACGGGGGCTCCTCGGGGTAGTGGGTCCTTACCGGGGGTTCCGGCCCGACCCCGGTGCCTTGACGTCCTTTCCACCGAGACCAGGTACCGGCACCCGGGGACCCTCCGTCGTCCCCTGGGCCCGGGGTCCCAAAGTCTTTCGTCCTCACCCCTCCGGTACGGAGTCCCGGGCTCCCGGTCCGGTAGACTGCCTCCACCGGTCCGTCTGTCCGTCTCTTCTCGTCACCCTCTCTACTCGTCCTGAGGTGGGCCTCCGGGTGGTCTCCCTCCCCTGTCCGCCCGTACCGTTAGGAGCCCCAGTAGGCTCGTCCTCCAAAGCCCCAGCCCGGTGCGAGACCGACCTGGGGACCCTGCCCGGTCCTCGACCCCTCCGTGGAGCGCTGCTCTCCGAGCCGGCTTCAGTCGGGGGCCCCCCTCGCGTGCGTGTGTCCGGCAGCAGGTGCCGCCGAGTCCCGCGGGGGTAGTGTCCCCAGGCCCCGAGTGCCAGTCTGCCTAGTCCTGACCGTCGACGTCCCTCCCGCCGGGGGTTGCGTCCGAGCCATCAGAGTCGAGGGCCAGGCGTCAGGAAGGTCGACGCCCCGGGTAGTGATCCCCTCGGACCGGGGGGTGGGTTCCGTGGGCTCGAAGGCCCCTGGAGGCCGGTGAGTCGCGTCTGGGGTCACGCGGTTGACGAAACGTAAATATCGGTGCCATCGCACCGACATAGGTCCCCTCCGCACAGAGGCACCTGCGACTCACTAAAATCTGGTAGAAGGGCGTCCCTTTTGGGGCCGACCCACCGGCCGGGTCCTGAGAGAGGCGAGACCGACAAAGATGGGGTCTACGCAACTGTCCTTATCGGGGAGGGGGGTTTAGTGTTTTTGTCTCTTCGGTAGATTGGGGCTGTGACCCCCTCCCGCCACCGAAAAGCCAAGTAAGGTTCGTTTTCTTTTTGTTTAGATTCACAGTGGTGCCGGTGAAAGGGTCCCGAGGGTCGATGGTACACGGACTTTCCGTCGGGGGTCTTGTTGTTACCCGTGGGGACTCGAGGTCTGGTCGGGGCACTTTGACTGCACGCTTCGCCCATTAAGTCCGGAGGGACCCCACCCCCACGCCCCGCCCCCCACCCCCCCCAGACAGAGAAGGTTAGCCCCTCACAAGACCTCTGTCCTAGAGACGAGCACTTTCGTTCGTTGGTATTGTAAATAAAGAAGGTATATTGTGAAGGGCAAACGTTTAGACCACTGGCGTAAACTTAGGTAGTAGCTGTTCTAGAATAAAAATTTACTTGAGTTACCTTTTAACATAATTTATAAATGTTTCCTAAAATTTTCTGGCTGTGTCGATAAGGAGGGTACGTGTGTCTTTGGCCCTCCCCCGTCCCGTCCCCCCACTCCCCTCCGGGCAAAAAAACACGTCTTACGAACCCATTGTCCGTAGACGAACCTTCGACCAGTGACCCCGGTCGGAGACTGCGACTCGTGTGTCGCTGCACTCAAGTCACCTGGAGTCCCCTTCTATGCAAGATTAGATCCCACGAAGGAATACTTAGCCAAGGATTACCCACAAAAGGAGGTCCAAGAATTTCTTTTCGACAGGTCTTCTGTCCAAAACCAGGAGGTCGGAGGTGACGAGACAGGCGGACTACCCTTCACTGACATTCGCGGGGGCCGACGTGTTTTTCGGTTGATAAAGAAGGTGTGTTTGTTCCGGTCAGTCCCACAGACGTGCGACGGTCCTCCGAGAAGTAATGTCGCACGGACGGGACCGCAAGGGTCAACCTCTCCTAAGGTCGGTGAGAGGTGTCTGTTTATTTGTCGTTTATGAATGCCCCCCTGTCGGAACATCTTGGCTAAGGAATTAGTTGTCAATTTCTTCGTTTAACCTAAACGGGATAGTGTGTGTGTGTGTGTGTTTTTACTTAAGGTCTAACAGCGAAAACAGAATTCGTGTTCTTCCAACAGAATCTCCGAACCGACCCATTAAAGTAAAATTTTCATAGAGATTTTAAACTGTAGGGACCCCTAAACGCCAAAAGAGGTAGTAATATATTGACATTTGAAGACCTACAATCTCTAACCTATTAAAGAAAGTCGACCTGGACCGGAGGTCACGGGAACCGACAAGTCCTACTCGCGGTTACCGACCGACCGCAATGGTCCGCCCGAACCCTTGTTCCGCTCAAGGGTCGTCCGTGTCGGTTTCAAAATCGCACGCTAGGCGAGGACTAACTAAAAGGATTTGTGTCCAAGAGGGGCGAGCCGAGAATCAATTTCCTTACCAATCTTTAAGAGACCTGGTCGACGCAGATGCGGTCGTTCGTTTGCTGCTACCTTTGTGTGTGCGTCGGAGAAATTCGGAGAGCCCAACCTGGGGCGTCTCGTGGAAAAGACACGACCCAAGACACCCTGGTATACAAGTGTGCCGTAATACCTCTCTTCGACCGGAGGTCGTGCACTGTCCGGACCCGGCCCTTTGGGTCGGTTTTGACAAGTTACGAGCACTTTGGGTGCCGTTCGTTCCACGTCGGACTTTGAGGTCCCCACTTTGTGTGTGGGCGGGGGTCGAAAGGGCGAAAACGCACTAAAGACTCAACTAATTGCAAAGTAAAGATCACAATACGATAGTGTCGGAAATACAAAATTAGGTAAAGAGTGTCGCACCCTTTTCTTTTTATAGTAATAAGATCATTAGTTCAATAAGGACACTTTAGGATTTATTTTACTCTTAAAATAATTTCTATAAATAGAATATGTTGTTCTTGTTTTAGTTAAACGTGACGACCAGGTCGTAGGGCAATGTTATTGTAATTTTATGCGACAACTAGACCCCGCCCCCTCGGCACAGAGGAGAGTCTCACCGGTCACCCCTGTCCCGGTGGCACGTGAAGCACGGGTTGTCACCGGACCGTCGACCTGCACCTCCTCTCGTAAAAATAACAATTAGTTACGGTTAGTTAAGACTCGGAACTACAATTTATCCCTAGTTATGGTGACCGACGTCTACTCTAGACTAAAGTTAACCACTCGTTTGGACGTCTTCAAAAATTAGTATTCCATTTAGTTCCGGACCTTGTATTCAGTCTACTTAATTATGTCCGGCACGTCCTGGAGAGAGCGGTGACTGGGTCGTGTTCCTTTAAAGACAGTATAAAGTAATAGTGAGAATCCCGTTCGACTTCCGTCGCAAACCCCTCGCGAAAGACTCACCCTCGACCTCGCGGGGAGCACGCCGAGCGGCAGGGGGACGTTGACGTCCGTCGACCGGGCGACTCGTATCAATATGCACACGGGGTACTTAGAGTAAAATACGCTAATTCTGGGTATTTTTAAGTTATCGAAAAGAAGACGTTAAGTGTAGAATGGACCACTTTATAGTATTCTTAAAGTAATAGAAACGTCGACAACGGATCCTAGTCCGTTTCCAATAATAGGAGAAGCTTTTGTGATATCTTATACATGCTTTTACAGTCCTCTTGACCCGTAAATTTCGAACTAAAAAATTTTCTTTTTGTGACAGACTTCAAATCTTATTTGACATGAACTGTAAATACCTGGTACTACGTAAAGAACCATTTGACTAAAACGTTCCTTTAAGAAACTTAAGCTGAGAGACCGACCTAACATTTTCCTTTTCCTTTTTACCCCCCCCCCNGATTACGGGACTTATTTTATAAACAGTCGCCGGAGGTGATTTGCATCTTCGTGAGGTGTCTCCTTTGTTACGGAATTGACAAGGGATCTACACATATTCTCTGTCGGGAGGGAGGTGGGTAGGTGCAGTCTGGTACGTCCCAAAACATTGGAAAGTCTATTGGTAGGGCCCCTTCTATTGAGCCTTCTTGGGATTGGCTAACGGTCCCGGATTAGGATACCTAGTAAGTCCGGGCAAATTTCGTAAACTTCTTTTTACCGGTCACGTTTCTTCCACTAACTAGTCTTTCGAGACATTTAGTACGCCTAAGCCATGTCAGGAGCCGGAGGTGACGATCCCAAGGTAGATCCTACTATTTAATCGTAATCTACCCTGGATTACTCAAATGATTTGTAAACCCTAAACACGATTATTTGACCGACCGACACTTGAGCGTCTTCGTTACTCGTTAGGGCCCCGAGGGAGAATAGAGACATGTACTGTCAATTTGGTGCGAAGGTTAGACGCTAGTTAAGTAGTAGGCTGTGGTAACATGTAAGAAGTGTTTTTCTATTAATGACGAAGGGACCTAGTCTTGTGAGTATAAAGGAACCTTAACGTCCAGAACTATCGTCCGTGACAGTGGTGGAGGAGGCTCGGGGTGATATGTCGAGATAAATACTAGTAATAAAAGCGGATTTGTTCGGAAAAAGGAGTTGAACTATTGCTTTGGGCGATACTACTCTTCCCTTGTCAATTCCGTAACAAAGGAGACACCTCACGAAGATGCAAATCACCTCCGGCGACTGTTTATAAAATAAGTCCCGTAATCATTTTCAAAGGTGAGCAATCTTCTATAGCGAAGGTAAAGGAAGTCCTTTTTTTTTTTTAGGACAAGGGGCCGGGACTAAACAAGTTTGTGTCTTTTCCTCGTTGTCACTTCGTTCACATATTGTCTCTTATTTAGTTTTGTACTAATTTTTCCGGCCTCGCCAAAAGTTTAGTGTACGGGGACCGCAACGACGGAGGTCCGGACATTCTGGGAGACAGGGGCGGGGCGGGCCCCGACGGGTCGTCTGACCAGTTGAGACAAACTGGGGATCGTGTGCGTTATTTAATGATATTGTGTGTTGAGACTTTGTTACATTTAATCAATGACGAGTGTCAGATTATTTACCCTTGTTTACACAAACCCCGACCTCATCCCAAGACCTACGAGATTAACGACCCTTATTAATATTACCCAGAATCCTTTGTACCCGTCGTCAGTGAACAGTACTGTTTACGGGGACCGGGGCGTTTACACGAAGACTGGTGTCCTGAACATTTTCGGTTAAAAAAAAAAGGGAAATTGAATTTTATGTGAATCTCTGGAACGGAATAAGTGTTAGTACACACGTCCAGGAAAATTTTGATATTTCGGTTAGAGAACACAGTATGAATGATAAGTCTTGGTCCCGTTCAAATAAAAACGACATTTCGAAAAGAATCTAACAGTGACCGGACGATGTCCGAGGTACTCTCGCCGTTAAGGTCGTGTTTTCGAACCCACTGGTCGTCTTCTGCGCCTCTTAGCCAGCAACCGGCCCCGTCACCTCCTGTCTCCTGTCCCCGAGAAAGACTCGGTGTGGAGACCTACCCTCTGGAACGGCAAATAATGGAACGCATTGAGTAAATAAACAAGTTTCCTTACTAGAAACCCCTTTCCCGACAATATAAATCTTCGGCGAACAGTTTAAATTATTTACTATCAATAACGGTAAAAAGAGGGGACTTTCGTGAAGGGGTCTAGGAAGGGTGGAAAGGGACCCCGGGGGCGACCGGTTCCTGGTTGTCCGTCGGCGCGGAGTCATTGACTACCGACGACGGACCACCGGCCTAGGTCGGGAGCTGGAGCCTGGAGCCCCTACTCGACGGGCAGACTGGGTTAGGGGGTGAATAAAGGACTGGGTTAGAAGGAGTACAGTCTCCTGCTTGGCGAAGTAACTCTTTTACCTTTACATACCCCTCGAGGGAAACCGTCGTAAAGGTTAGTGGTTTAGGGTCCTTCCTCTGTACCCCTCCGACGGCCCCGGTGGGGTAGGGGCGCGTGACTAGACTAAATGTTTGGGAAGGATTACGCTTTGTTTACGACACCCACACTTGAGTATGAATTGGTATTTTTGGGAACGGAATGAGACAGAGCATAATTTATGGTGTATATTGAGAGTCGTGCGAAATACAACACAAAATGACTGTCGTTACCGATTTCGACCGGATTGTAAAACAAACCGTTAATCCTTTTAAACATCAAATTAAATAATTTGGTTTTTTCGGTTGTTGATGTGAGTCCCGACTTAAGTAAGACGGAAAATACGGTGTTAGACGGAAGGGTTATTAAAGTAGTAAGAGGAAGATACCGGACACAGTAAATTGATAAGGTTTTTTTATAATAAATCCCCCTTTTTGTTGAAACTTTTATTCGTGTTAACTCAGTACAGTACAGTCATTGAAGAGCCACTTTTCGACTTTACAACAGTAAAGAAACCTTTTTCCTCAGTTGATAAAGTAAATTTGTACCGCCCTGTACGTTTGAAGGTTTTACTGTTCTTCAGGTACTTGTTGTAAGTTTGCAGTTTTGCGATACATGACGGTATCCGAGTCCTCAAGTAGGGGTTTTGTGGGTCTGTCGTTCACTTTCCTTTTTGTAACAGGTCTTTAGAAAGTCTTCTTCTTTTTTCCCTTTAAGTATTTCAGAACGTCACCGATACCCCGGTGTTTTTGTTTACCTCCTTTGAATTTACATGTAAGGATTCACTTTCTTCCGTCAGACTTTTCCGTCGTACGAACATCCTAAGGTTGGATGTCAACCTTTCATACTGAAAGACCTTTTCCTTCTTGATACCTCTGTCGTTCTTCTAGTCTCCAACGACCCTCCCCACCCCTCCCTCCCTGTCTCTCGGTCGTGCCTCCTAGAAATCCCGTTCCTTTCTTTACTAAGACGTCCTCTGATGTTATCGTCCGTGTGCCGTGGTCCGCAGACAGTTTTCAGTGTCCTATATCTTGTGGGCCTCATTTGGGATTACATTTGATACCTGAATCAGTGTTGTATAGGTGAAACCGAGTCGGTGGCACCGGTGCGTGGATTCCGTTCTACCGTGGTTCTCTCCTTCCCCCCACAATTATACCCCCAGATTGAAGATGGGTACAAAGACGTTTAGATTTCGACGAGATTTTTTATTTCGGATAATTCAAGAAGATTTTTATAACAGTTTCGTGAACCCTTAGGTGTCAGTTCGCGTCTCCTTCTTTCCAACCGAACCGTACCTGGTAGGGACCCCACCCGCACCCAAGTCACAGGATGGGCTGCCGGTGGGCGAGGGACCGTAGCCGGACACAGAGACCGAAAGACGGACCGGTGCCCTCCAGTAAGACACCTCGACCTGTACGCCAAGATTCGGTACGGTGGAATCTTCCACGTAGACGTACTTCGACCGTCTTGTCGTTCGCCCGTGGATAGCTGGTGTCGGGGGCTGCGACTCTTAGAACCTTTTGAAATTCCTGGGAATTTCTCCTTGGGCACGAGGAGTTATCCTGACGTAGTAGCTGGGGAGAGGACCCAGTTCCCCGAAAACACCCTACGATAACTTTTATTTTGCCCCACGGGAGGGGGCTGGGTCCCCAAAAAGACGTGCCCGGGACAAAGTCGGGTCTCAACTCCACCGGACGTCGGGTGGGACGGGTAGTAGCTTAGGGTGTGCGCGTCACGTGTCTGCAGTCAGTGGGAGTCCACCGGGGAGGTCGTAGGTCTGACGAGTAGAAACACTGGGACAGGGGCGTACCGTCCGAACCTGCCACGTCCAGCCGAAGGGAGGGGGTCGAGCCCCTTGGGCAGTAGTGTTCCCGTGTGCAAAAAGTGGTCCGAAAGCGGACCGACGAAATTGTACCGTGGGACGGGAGTTGACGAAAGACGAGTCTCGCTTCGTTGCCCGTCTTTTGGGTCCGCTGCTCCCTCCTCCGCCCCGCCCCGCCCCGCTCCGCCCCCGCGCCGGCGCCGGAGCCCGTCGCGCCCGGGGAGGGGTCTACGCGCTCGGCGAGCCGGGCGCGTGCCGTCTCTGACAGACCTCGGCTGAGGAAGGCGGTCGCCCCGGACCCGAGGCCCAGGATGTGGTGGTGGGGACCTCGGGGACGGAAAGGCGTGTACAATTTGAGTAAAGGAGCACTTAATGACCCCTTCGGTCCGCGGGGGGCGGGGCGACAAGACTCCCACGGCCGGTAGGTGAGACCGTGGTGCCGGGGCGCACGTAAAACTCGTAAAAGATCGGCTCGTTGAAGGTCGCTTCCGTAATGTCTCCCTATAAAAAGTAAACAAAAACAAAAATTTCCCTTCCCCTTTACTCTCTAAGTTTTTGTTCGTTTTATGCTTTCTCGACTGGATAATGGACGTGGGGGGTGGGGGGTGTAGGTTCGGAGACGTGGCTTGACAAACGTTTGGGTGTGGTACATAATCCAACTGTCTATGTGACTAAAGAGAATTAGTTGTCAAGACGTTTGTCAAAAGAGGCCGAAGATGTTAGATTACTTACGATCAATGGGGGTTCAGACTCCTCGAATATTTTATGCTGGCTCTTTTGGGTATTGTGTATTTTAAGGAGACGAATAAAAGGATTTAATATCGGTATAAAAATAAACTTTCGTAATTATTATGGTCGTATTACAGAGTAATATATCTCAAAACTGGTGTTTGTAAAACCCCTCTAAACGAGGCTTCTATTTGTTTGTTCTCCGTGAACACACGGCCGCGTCACTGCCTCACTTACCAAAAGTAAAAGAGGCTCACATTCGAGGTCTTCGAAACGGTTCATGTCCAATTCGAGGAACTCAAAAGTGAAGGACATGGGACTGAACAGTTAGTGAAGGACAGACGTTCCTGTTAAAGGTAGTAATCTTGACCCCTAAAAATAGAGGACGTTGCACGGAGGGTAACGGTGCCACTCAAACTTAAGACTAGTTAATAAGTGGTGGAAACTTTCCATTGGCTTTCAGTGGAGTAGGTGCCCGTGGCGGAGAGACTCCGGTCCCAGGGGCAAGAGGGACCCCGTTGGGATTTACGAGACTGTTCCGGTCGGAGAGGGCGAAAGAAGTGTCGTGCTCTTCCGGAGACCGGTCGGGGTTAATAGAAGACCACGTGTCTCTCATTAATAAACGAAGGACATTCGTACGCATTGTCTTGGGCCTCAAACCTGCCGAAAGGTATTCCATTAGGTTAAGTAGGTTTGGTAGGATTGTGTTAATGTCCGTGACCGCTATAGAAACGAAAAGTGGACTATTCGGACGGCGTCTCCGCGCCCTACCGAACGCAGTTGTATGGAGGACCTGATATCGAAGACTGTCGGGACCCGGCCGGGGAGGGGAGCGGGGACATAGAAGGATGGCCGAGGGCCGTCCGTCGAAGAGGGACGTGTCCGTCTGTTCGTAGTCCCGACGAAGTCTCACGACGCCTTCAGGACTGCCCACACACCGACCAAAATTTTGGGCCGGAAGCTGCCCGGACCGGTACCTCAGGAGTCGGTTCGGTCCGCCGGTATTTAGAGACGTCCGGAGGACCCGGAGCTGGTCTCTGCGTCCGGACCGCCACCGACGGGTCGGCACCGGCCGCTCACGTGCGACCGTATGTCACCGCCCGTCGGAGTCTGGATCGCACACACTACAGTTGAGAGATTAGAGACACGAAGGTCCCTCTTTTGTATGTTTCACCCCTGACAAGGACCACAGAGGGGCAACTTTACTTTCGTACAGTAACACCGAGTTATTACGTCGAGAAGGAAAAGACAAATAAAAGTCTTCAAATACCCCTTTTTTTTTACAAATTTCCGACTTACTCGTGCGACTTGAAAAACGGAGAGAGGTGATCGCACGGTCCCTTATTTTGTCGGTAAGTGTGGACTCGCGGCTCTTCGGTTTACCCCGGTCACGGTCCGTTTTAGTCTAAGAAACATCGGTGCAGGCGAGTAGGTTTCACACAAAAGTGGAACGGTTTAAAGATCGGTTATAAAAAGGAAGCGACTTCGAGGTTACATAATTTTGTCTAGGACCTAGTTTGTAGCAGAGTTTGTGTGTCGGTTCTAGGTCTCTTCCTGAGCTCCTAGGGTTCGAACGGCCGACTATTAATATGAGTGTAGGAAGTCTTTTGGCTCTTCCTCTTTAATTGTGGTTTGATGTGACAAAAGTAACGGAATACGTCTACTTTACTGTTCAACGGCAAATTCTTCAATTATTTGTCAGAGGCAAAACGTCCAATAGGTTTACGATGACGGATCTTTTGGAACCTAGGGATTTACTACACATTAATTTTAATAAAAATTTTAGGAGGAACTGTCCGGCCCCGAATCGGTTTTACATTTACTGTAATTTCTTCTGTTACTTAAATTAAAATAAATTACAGGGAAAAACGTCTAGGAGTAAATGTATCGTAAAAATTGTTTTCGCAACTGGAATATTTACGACCGTAAACATGTCGAGGGAGCCTCAACCTAAATTAGTGCGAGCACGTTTCGGTACTCCCTCCCTCGGAATTCAAGAGGCGAACCTCTACCTCTTCCTTATTTTTGTAACCCTGACCAGTTTACAAATAGGAGGGGCGAAGACTTTTGTCGGACTGTTCTTCTACATTCCCCGATCCCTTATCGGGCCACGACAAACATTCCGAACCATTATTAGTATGTATTAGCAAACCTTTATATCGATTATTTTTTATATTACTCACAAGTCGTTTTAGCCGTAATCCGGGTTTAATGTACTATAATTATGAACTTGTCCACGTCTTTCCGCGAAATTTACTCCATTTACTTATTTTACAGGGTCTCGTGTTGACACACACGACTGTTTTTCAGTTACGATACTTATTAAGTCGCTCCTGGCGACGGTCGTCTCCAGCCGAGAGAAACTGGAAACACTGTCCTTCACTTTCCTTTGTGACAACTGATTCTTTTCTCTCCCTCTCTCTTTTTTTCTCTTGGAGGCTAGCCCAGGAGCCGATGGCAAGACGGTAGGGAAATTTCCACATTTGGATTTTGAACATTTACTTAGTTTCCGTCCGAGACCTCCCGACGACCTGCCACGCCCCTCAACTTGCGAGCCGGTCAATCGCGTAGCCTTTCTGGTGCACTTTAGCGTCTGTTACTCTCCAATTCAGTTATTATAAAGAGATGTCGGGTCACAGTTAATACATATTTTTTTTAGACTCCAGTCGACTTTTCATAAAAGTCTCGGGTGTCCCAACTTTAAAACATTGTCGACAATTTATACTGTTTTGAGGGGGGTGGGGGAAGTTTGATTTCGATAAGGTTTGAGACATACTTTCTTTTACCCTATTTGTCTACAGACCGAAGGTCTGTCCTTTCATCCTGTCTGAACCTTACTATTCAGAGCTTTTGAGGTATCCGGGTACGGTCTAAATGGCCCCTCCCCGTGACGGGCGGCGTCTCTACGGTCGCTCACCCCGCGGCCTCTGCTGTGGTAGACCTGGGCGGGGCGGCTCGCTCGTGTGCCACACGCTGGGTGCAGGGGCGGCGGGGGGACTGGCCGGAGGTGGACCGTTGTCGACCTGGGACGTGGAGACGAGGTCACGCCAGGCCGGGTCCTCCCCTCCGCCGGCGCACCTGGGAGGGACCGCGAGTGTCTCCCAGGTCCTCTGTGGCCCCACCGTGCCCTCCTCCCGCCCTCCGTCTCGCACCAAGACCAAATCGTCGATGTGGTTGTAGGACATTAGTAAGTGTCCGGAACCTTACATGCCGACTTTGTCCTCTCTAAATAGACGAGTATCAACCCTAGACGCCTGTTACCCACAAGGATTACTTCTGGTAGACGAAAACACAAAAGGGTCTTTTGTAATAAGGTACTCCTTTTACTATGAGGGTGGGAAAAGTCGTTATGGGATTTTTTTTATACACACATATCTAGGCACGTGCATCTGTACCCCATATAGGTATTTACTCCCATACGCACGTACCCGCACACGTGTATGTGTGTGTATATGTGTGCACACGCCCACACACGTGCCCACACGTGTGTACGTATATGTGCACACTCCGACACACGTACCTACACGTTCACGCGCGCGCGTGTGTGTGTGCACGGAGACGGAGGGACGTAGACCGAGAGACGCGGAGTGGTGGTAGATGGGTCGACGACGAAGACGTCGTAGAGGACAAAACTGAAACGTTACGATACAAACCGAAAATGGGATAGTCAGTAATGTAACAAAATTTATGTGGGGGGTATATTAATATAAACACTTCGATATTTTTTTTCCGTGACAAAATGCTCTTTTTTATGTCAATTGTATTCACTTTGGAAGTGGTATTTAATATTCCCAAAACATTACATTTTATAGGAGTAAGGGTGGGGGGAAGAAAAACTGTCTCTCCAGAAGGTACGACGAGCACTCCTAATTACGAAGATTTTCTATTGATTTGACTTAACACATTAATTAACTGAATTCCGTAGTCTCAGATATCTTGCACTAAAGGGACAGCCTCGCGCTTCGGGTAAGAGACAAGAGTATTGTGTCTGTTCGTCAGAGTTGCTCGGCCTTCTCCGAACCACACCCAATCTTGCTTACACCCGGGTAACTAGAGTTAAGTCCAACCTTAATAACCAAATATAGGAGTCCTGTTTATACGGAATAGACCAGTCTTGGACGATTTACATAGGTTTCCGGTGCTCCTCGGCCGTTTCGTGTAACATATATTAAGAAAAAATTCGGTTGATTGGTTCACTACTGTAACGACTGTCCCTGGACATCTGACTGAGTGGTTGGACTACCCCATAAAATAAGACGTTATGAGTTCTCTTTCGGGTCCGATCTTGAGTTGTACTCGTTGATTAAAGTCCTCCGTTGTGTGTGCGGTGTCTTTACTAATAGTAATACTTTGACTTTGCGTAGAGTCAACGTTTTCTGGTGTAGTGAGACTTCTATAAAGGGAGGATAACCATAAAAAGAAAGAGACGAATTGTGTTGAATGGGATCACTTGTGATTTGAGAAGCAAAAGGCGGGGGATCTTTATGCGGACTTTGACCTCTGACACGGTTTTGATGTTAGTAAAGTGTTTCTAAATGTAGTTCGTTGTTTTACGTTCGCCATAAACAGTACTACTCACTGTCGAGAGAATTCTTACGATTTTTACGTGTAAGACAGTAATGTATTTCGATAGGAATGGAATTTTAGGGATGGTACCTTCCACTAATTTTAAGGATATTTTAACAGTATAGAACCTTAAATCTTCGTCTCGTCTAAAAAGTAGTTATTAATTCTGGAGGTTTCGTAAATACGGACCGCATCTACCTCGACGTTAGGAGGAATAAGTTTATTTGAACCATTTGGGTAATCGGTTTACAAAAATGTAAAAAGCGGAGGAGAGTACGAAGGTCTTATAGTTTACTAGTGTATGGAGAGAATCCAATCTCTCGATAGTCATTAGAGGCGTGTATAAAATTAATTGGTTTATATTCTGTCGTAAATAAGTCTGTCCTTAACTTCTCTCGTAAAGACGTATAGATTCCTTCAACAAAGGTAGTACACTATTTTTGTCATAGTTCTCAGTAAGTCATAGTTGTCAGTTATTCACTAACTTGTAGCGTATTTGGTTTTCACTAAAACTTCGTTTGCGCGTCGTAGGTTTGACAATCAACTCAGTTGTACCGATGAAGTAATGGTATGGTACGATTTTGGAGTGCTCAATTTTTGTTCAGTAGAAAAGTATTAAATATTTGTCGTGTTTAACTCCTTTTGAGTTTTCTACTTTGGGAAATGGTAGGACGTAAAGCTCGTGTGTGCGTGACGGGAAAGTTCGTACAATATGAGTCTGTTCTAAGGTTATCGACGAGTTTATGAAAAACGGTAAGTTTTTTTATTTTATTTAAGTCAGTGTTGTGAGGTTCCGGCATTTTAAAGGTATCGGTGTTGTGACTTTTGTTTATATTAATATAACTAAAGACATCAAGCTCAGGATATGTCACAACTTGAACAAGAGTTAACGGACTCACTGCCGGTGTTGACCAGTTGGGATAAACTAATGATTATTCTCTCGACAGGGAAGACAGTCTATGGCTTGTAAGAGGTGATTCGTTTGTCGATAAGGTCGATCAATTTGTAATCGTAACGAGAGGTGACCACCGCGTATAAAGAAATCCGAATTGAGTATCTCAAAAGGCCCAAATTAAAAAGTCTGTGACCTGTCGTTTCAAGTACTAGTTTTCTATTGAAACATTACTTTCGACGACTTTAAGTTGGGAAGAAGTTTTGTCAGACTTGGAGACGAAGTGTTTTCACCACAGCATACATGTGTAGATTGTAGATAAGCTGAACCCATGGTCAAAGTTTTAGACGTCAGTGAGTGTGTGACCCGGAAAGCGACAGTGGGTAACAACCGTTCTTTCTTTAGGAGGAGGGGGAGGGTCCAGTGGCTTTGGGGTCACTAAACCCGACCTTCTCCTCCCACCACCACCAAGACAACAAAAAGTTTTCGTTAGGGTTTGTGTGTAATCACGATACTCCTGATTACTAATCCCAGGATTTGCCTACGTCGTAACGGGTTCCTTCTACTATTTGTCGCTCTACTTCTCGTCGATTGCATTTCCTACGTATGTCGATTAGATCAATGCCTCTAATTACGACCTCTTACATTGGTCGTACACGTTAATCAAAGTTAATATTGTTGAAACCAAACAATCAATGTATAAACGATGAACTGTATTTTGCTGTCGGTGTTAACCTTTTTTTAATCCTCTGTAAAACGTTGATTAACTCTCGTCTAATTTAAGTAAGATTGTGACCCGTTGTTAATGTTGTCCTTGTGGTGGGTTCAGAGTTGAAGCCGATAGTAGACTCTATTTTTTTTTTTATTATTACGTTTTTACTTTATGAACAATTGTTTAATCGTTTTTCGTAAAATACTGTATAGAGACCCAAATTTCGGTCTTTCAGAGATCCGTATTTCACGAGGAGTGTCACTCTCGTCGTCGTCTACTTTGACGAAGGGAACTGTTGAGCGTTCGTTAATGACTTAGGGGTGTCTCGGTCGGTGGTCCAAAGGTTCAGTTGGGTGGACACGTACTATTGTGTGCGTCTGTTGTTTACCACGCTGCGCTCTCTACTCGAGTTGTGGTCTGAGTTTTCGTTCCTCGTTGACCTTGGGTTCGGTCCGGTACCCAAAACAACGCCGATGCCAAAACAAAACTTTTTATTTCGTCAGTAGGAATGGACAGTTACTAGTGTCCCAGACTCCCACAGAGCAAAGATAACGGTGTTGAGAAGAACAGCGTCGTGGCCGACACCCTTATTGTCATTTGTCACCGAAATTGTGTGGAAAGTAGGAAATTGCGGACTGAACATTAAAAAAAAAAAAAACTTCAGACTGTCATTTCGCCAACCTCAGTTCTTTTATTCAATAGGATGGTTCGCCAAACCGTGTAAATTTGGGTCGCTCAAGTGCACGAGACGTCGAGTTGAACACTACATTGAAAGATGCCCTTCCTCGTTTCAACTCACCTAGACGATTATGGTCCTCCCATGACTCGATGATATATTTAACGCTACGATTTTATACCTTTTGCACCAGCCACAAACAGAAACGTTACTTGACTCCTCTTCCCCTCCGTCCTCCGAACCCTTATTGAAAAGTGTCGAAGTCGAAAACAAATGGAGATTAACAGTTCGACAATAAAGACCTTTTCTACGTTCTACGGTGGAAGTTGGTTATAAAGAAAACCCGTAAATAATTAATATTGGTGTTTTCGCACGTAGTTAGATAGTCTTTGAAGATAACAAGGAAGAAATTCGGATGGAATTGAGGCAATAACTTTGAAATTAATTTCGTCTTTACTTTGTTTTTACAATACGAAGAACGTAAAATTTTTTCGTATGAACATATTACCAATGTACAGATTTAATCGATTTAATTGTGGTATACCATCCGTTTCATATATTTCGGAAAATTTCGACTGTCGATTTCACTAATTTCTTTCAGATGTCAGAAGGTGAATCTCGAATTTAGTGTAGACACGCGAAAGATACAATTAACGTCATGTACGTCTTCACCTATTATTTCTTTAAGGTGAAATAACCAACATTAAATATAAATAATGGACTATACTCTTTTTCAGTCGAAAACATATAATCGCGACATTGTTATACAGACGAGTCTTTACCGTAACTCCGTTCTCCGCAGCATCGGTCCGCCTCATACGGGGAGTCTCAGACGCCGGACGATGACATCGGACGCGCGGACGTTTCATCCAGGAATAGTAGGGGCCGTTGATATAAAGTGTACGGCGTGTATGTTTCAGTTACTACGTAAAAATAAACGGTACATCCCCACTTTGAGACCACCATCAATCTTTTTTTTTTTTTTGTCCACCCTTTAACGAGAAGACTGTCTCTAGAGGTCATTGCACGCTCGATAGATTGTTGTTATACTTGCTACGGAGCGACGAGACCCTTTCTCCAATTGACTGTCTTAGCGTTAGGTTAAGAGTGTATGTGCTCGAGATATTATTCATGTCCTCACAAAGGAAAGATAGTTATTGTGTGTTAGCACATAGAGCCCGACGCTCGCGACCCCTCCCTCCTCTCCCTTCGCCAAGGTCGCGCGAGACTGAGGGGCCGAAGCGCCTGTCTGCGGAGCGGCTCCTGGCCACTAGGAAAAAACTGGTGTGCCGTCGCTGTGCCGGGCGTATAATTAGACGAGGCGGCCGGGTGTATAATTAGGCGAGGCGGCCCGGCGGCCGGCGCCGCCAGCGGTAGTGGCCCCCCAGCTACGCGGGCCGAGGAGCCGCTGGGCGCGCGCCGGGCTAACGTAAAGTTAGCTGCGGGCAGGGCTTCGCCCCGCCCCACCGCCGCGGGCCCGCGCGCCGGAAACGCCCGCGTCGCCCGCGGGGCGGCGCGCCGAGTGGACGTGTACTAGAGCACCCAGTCGTCGTGCGCCGTGTAGAGGCCCAAGAACAGGACCGGGAGCATCTGCTACCGGACGCGCCCGCTGTTCGTCTCCGCCCCAATGCGCCGCGGGCGCCGCCACCGCGGGGCAGCGGGGGGCCCGAGACGCCCGGAGCGCCCGCCGTCCACGTGCCGCCCTCTCCCCTCCGCCGCAGGCCCCTCAAAGCGGGAGGGCCGCCCCAGTGGGCTCGGACCGATCCGGCTCCGCCGGAGGAGAGGACCCGGGGGCGGCCCGGACGCGCCCCGGAAGACGAGCCCTCCTGCGGCTGGCGAAAGTCCGGCCCTCTGCCTCCGGCTCCGGGACCGCGTCCCTCGATCCCGCGCTCCCGTGGCCGGGGAACGACGGCCGCGGCCCGTCGCAGGAGCCCAGTAATAGATGGTGCTCAAGGCTAGCCGCACCCCCCCCCCTCTCTTCGCCTAGTCTCGCGAGGTCCTGATTTTTTCGCCTCTGCTCGGCGGGCCGGTCGGCAAACGGACCACAGTTCCAGACGGGGCGCGCGGGAGGCCCGACGTCTCAGGCCGCGGGCCGGCGGGGGACGCAAGGCTCGGGGCCGCGGACGCACCCGACGGGCTTAGCCTCGGGCGGCGGCGGCGGCGGGGCTCGGGCGTCCCGGCGGGCTTACAGACCGGTGNTCGGCAAACGGACCACAGTTCCCGACGGGGCGCGCGGGAGGCCCGACGTCTCAGGCCGCGGGCCGGCGGGGGACGCAAGGCTCGGGGCCGCGGACGCACCCGACGGGCTTAGCCTCGGGCGGCGGCGGCGGCGGGGCTCGGGCGTCCCGGCGGGCTTACAGACCGGTGCCGGCTCGAGGCGGGCGCCGCCCGTCGGGGCCCCTGGCCCGCGACGTCGGCGTGCACCGGCGCGGCCCGGCCCGGACCGCCCGCGGGCCGTCCTCCCGACCCCGGGGCCCCGCGAGCCCGGGCGCGCCGGTGCACGAGGAGCGGCCTACTATAAACGTTTCTTTCACGATTACCGGTTAGACCACAAATAAAACTTTGACGATTGTTACTAAGAAGAGCCCATTTTTCTGTCACAGACGCGTGTGTGCGAGACGACCCAAAACTCGTCTCCGAGGCGGTCTACCACGCTTCGGGATCCACGCGAGTGCTGGCGCGAGTCGGGCCGAAGCGGCGGTCCTTGGGCACGGCCCCCGGCGGGCGCGGACGGGGTGGCGGCCGGAGGGTTTTTGTCTCTCATTTTTTTTTTTTTCCCCCCCCCCTTTCCGGTNCGGTGACCCCCTCCCCGGCCCCCGCCCCCGGCCCTCGGCGTTCAAAGGGGCGTCTTTTAAGGTGCCTTCTCCCTCCCCTCAGGAGCGAGGTCAAGGGCGGGGGCGGGTGGCTTTTGCTAGACCTTTAACGAAGGTTGGAGGGGCCCTGAAGACTGTGAAGGCAGGTGAAGGTCCGCCTGTTTCGGGAAAGAGCTCCTTCGGGCCCCGACGGGGAGAGGGTCGCTCGGGGAGAGGGTGCTCGGGGAGAGGGTCGCGGAGGGAGGGCCATCCGACCTTTGGCGCCGCCACTGCCATAGTAGCGTCCGGCGGCCCGGCGGACCCCGAGCCCCGCGCACCGGCGCCGCCCGCGACCGTGAAGACTCTCGCGCCGAGCAGGAGCCTACCTAGGGGCATAAATATAAACTAAATAAAAAATAAAACATCGTGTTTGTCTTTAGGTATTTGACAGCCAAGTCGCGGTAACTGAGAAACTAGTCAATGACCCGATAAAGAAAGGAAGAGAGGGGACGGGGGGGTTAGAGGCAGTCACTCTCCTCTAATTTACGGAAATAAAAGTTGACAAATAGGACGTTTCCATGCCCTATTTACTTGTTATTTTCACGTGAATTTTGCCTTTGGAGGAGGAGGAGACACGTATTTGAGTCGCGACGGACGTAGTTGGAGAAGCAATCTTGTGTCGCTAAAGGGTTTTGTAAGTCGGGAATATATGTTTCCTTTATTTTCGTGGGACAGGTGCGCCTCGTCCTCAAGGTCTCCGAAGTGACTTAGGGTCACTTTATTAATGGGTTCCCGTGTGGCGGAGGTGGCGGAAACAGCCTTTCTGGTATCAAATGGACAGTCTAGACAAAATGAGATTCTCTTTTGGTGTGACCAAATGGTGAAGTCTGTGATTTTAGGTCGTTCGAACGACGGATCCATTCCTGTTTGAAAAAGTTTCCCTTCATTTTAGACTTTTGATTGACGGGATGTCTGTCATCCTTCGTACACACGACCCGACGTTCTCCTGCTCTCTCAAGAAAAGGTGAACCGAGTGTTAAGAATTTCAATTGTAGTTTTGCCTTCTGCGGTGAAAGTAAAGATTCACACTTCGAGTCAAACCTTCGTATAAAATTTAGTTGGACACGTTTCACCTAAAGTGACTCCTTAACCTGACCGGAGGAGGGGGTCGCGATAAAATTCTTTTGACCCCCTTTTAGAAACTTTTGTTGATTCGTTGTTGTATGGTGCGTTATGTTTTGGTCGGGTTCTGACGTGTTGCAGTTTTTCGTTGCTTCGCGAAAGGACGTGAATTAGTGTGCTGACTGTCGGTCCAATACTACCCTTTTCAACTGGTTCTGTTCAATTTATTAAATTATTCCTTGACGAACATTAATACAATAAATGTTCCATACTGTCTCTCACCCTTCCCTACTCTGCGACGGGGGTCTCGTCACCTGCCCCAACCCACTGGGGACCTCGAGTCTCAAACTTAATACCTCGACCCCCCGACTCTCCACTTCTACCTGATCTCCTCTTGTTCCACTGAAAAGTGGGGTTGTGTAAATTGAAAATTTAGGTTTATGTGTGGGGGACAATCCTCCGGTAGTGACCTTTCCTCTTTCTTTCCTTGGTTAGTTGAGGTTGAGTTACCCGAAACCTTTCCTCAATCAACGGAAACAATGTCCCCCCTTTTTAGTTACTTTACTAAGGTTCATCTCTCTCTTTGCAAATTTTTATATGTTCCCTCTCTAGAACTTTAAAAAGACAGTTTATAATTAATGGTACTAATTAATTCTGTCTTAAACTAAGGTTAGTGTTCGGTAAATTATTTCGTATATACAGGACAAGATTACTGTTGTATTTGATAAAGTGGTTAGCGAAGTAAATAAGGTTATTTATCCCTTAAGAATAATCGTACAGTTCTTTTGATTTACTCTTTGTTTATGTGGTCTAGGTAAACAGTCGGGAAAGGAGGGACTTTGAGGTCCTGTCGGGGTCGGCTCGTCCCTTTTGATCACGTTCTCCGAAGTTGAAAGAGTGGACAAACCAGTAACTTAGATACTCCGCTTGTATGTCCAGGACGAGCCAAGACTGAGGACGTTCTTTGTCCCTGTTTAAGAGTAGTCCTGAAGTAGCTCCCGTGAGCCCCCGTGTCCTTCACCCATCGAGTCCTGACGACGACGCCACTACGTCGTTTTGAATCCGTACGGAAAGTCCCCGTCCTTTCTTTTGGGTCAGTGAGCAAAAAAGAAAAAAGAATTAATTCTTGGAACTCTGAGAATCCCAAACGTAACTTTCCCCGTTTCCTGAGACGGACCGACTCTCGTCCGGACCAACGACTTGGCCCTCCCGGGGACACGAGGAAATAAAAATCTTTTGTCTTTCGTGTTTTACCTTTAATTCACTCTCAGAGTTGAGAAAGATCACAGAGAGCTCCTAAAAAATTTTTAGGCACGTGTCCTTCATTCGACACGAGCTACATGTCTCGATGGGGGTAGAGTTATTAATTGTAATTAAACGTTTTAACTTTTTTCAGTGAATTTTCACTACAAGACGACCGCGAGTGTAGCTAGGGGAAAAATGAAAGATGAAGTTCGGCCTGGCCAATTAGTACACTTCACGGTAGCTGAATAACTAGCAAATACAAAACAAAAGGAAGATACGGTACTCTTCTAAAGCACAAATGTAGGCACAGTAAAATTAGAGCTTTAGAAATGCAGGAAATTCGTAGCGCCTTTTCCTCGCTCGCTCGGTCGCCCCGCCCTTACGTCCGCGTCGGCGGCGGTGAATGGCAACGACATCTCGTTGACCTCGAATATCACCTACGGCAACAACCAGAAGAGCAACAACCCGAGGACTTTCATTGCTATTTGTTGACGCAAATCACGCGGACCGCAGGCCGCGCCGGTGGCGTGAGCCAGGGGGAGGTGCTGGCTCCGGGGAGCCGGAGTGTGTTCCGTCCTGAGCATCGGCCCTCGTCGCGCGACTACAGTGAAAGGACGACCTTCGGGTCGCGGGAGGAGCGGGCCTCACTCAGGCCCCCGCGTCTCTTCAACGGGTCGGGAGGCCGCCCGGGCCAGCCGGCGTGCACCGCCGCCGTCCCCGCGGACCGGCTCGGCAGGGGCGGCGGCTCCCCCCGCGGGCCCCGGTGGCGCGACCCCGTGGCGGACGGAGGGTGAAGATCCTTCGGCGTCCCACACTGACACACACACGTGAATGAAAGAGAAAGAGGTGTTTCAGGTGTTTTCGCCAGGAAAGTTAGAGGTGGCCGACGGGGACGGACAGCATCTCGCGGTCGTGCTTCACCTTCTTTAACCTGAAGGCCTCCAACCTTCCTCCGACGAAGAGCTTCACGCGGGCGCGGTCGGGGTGCGGCGACGCCCTCCTTTCTCTGTCGCCGGGCCACTCCTCGCGCCGCGGCCGGCCGGCGCCCCTGGGCCGCCCCGGCCCGGGCCCCGCGCGCCCCCGCCGGCCATGCATGGAGACCCGCCGACACAACCGCAGGTGGTGGGGGCGGCATACGTAGGTGCTCGCGTGGCCCAAGTACGGCGACGGGTCGCCGAGGAGGAAGTACCAGCAGGGGGGCGCGCCTTATAAGAGGACTTAGGGTTTGTACTTTTGACGACCGCCGCCGGCGGCGAGGGCCGGCTTTCGTGAAGGCGCTCGTCGCCGCGACCCCCCGAGCCGCCGTCCGCCGACGGGACCGGCGCGACCGGGACGAGCCGCGGACGCCAGGCCGGGCGGCGGCCGAAGTCGGGCAGGGCCCGTCCGCGCTGTATGTGGCCGCCGACCCGCGAGGCCTGCCGGCCCCCGCGCCTCCGCCGAGGTGGCCGCCGCCGCCGCCGCCGCCGCGAAGCCTCCTCGTCCTGCGCCACCGGCGCCGCCGCGAACAACAACAACAACAACAAACGTCCGCGCGAGTTGCACCACAGTAGGATCGGTCCGCCGCAGGCGCCGACGTCCCGTGACGCCCTAGCGGGCGAAGACCGCGCCGGGCGGACGAGGTTTCTGTTTATTTGCCCCGTCACTCACGGCGCCGCGTCAGGGCCCGCGTCCGCCCCGCGCCGCCCCGGACCTCGCCGCGCGCGTCGCCTGCCTCCGCGTGTTTTGAGTCGGGAGAGAGGGGCTCCTTACCTGGGAAAGGGCCCTCGGTTTTGAGCTTCGGGGGCCCTCGCCGCGACAGTCTCCCACTGCAGCCCCCCGCCGCGGACGCGGTATATACCCTCGCCGGCGGGGAGCGGCGCGGGGAGCGGCGGCGGCGGCGGCGGCGGCGCGAGCGGCTGACTGACGGACTGCCGCGGCGCTCGGCCGGGCTCGGGGCGCTCGGGGCGCTCGGGGCGGCGGCGGGTCGCGGCGGCGGCGGGGGTCGGCGCGCGGCGCCGAGGAGCGCGGGTGGGCGGCGGTTCCTTCAAAGAGGAGCGGGTTTAGTCAGAGGTTTCGTCTGTCTGTCCGTCACGCGCCGACGTCGGGCCGGGGAGTTGGGGAGGAGGGCTGTAGTCGGTGTGTTCAGTTTCGTGCCACCCCTCCTCTCCCATTTTGCGTCCCCGCGGGGGTCAACGGGTCTGCGGCCGGCATGTGCGGTCCCCGGCGCCCAGCGGGGCCCTGCCGGGTCTCGCCCTCCGCCCATCTTCGGCCGTCCGGCGTCTGTCCCCCGACCTCCCCGCTCGTGGGCCGGCCCCGCCCCCGACCTCCCCACCCAGTCCCGAGGGGCCGGTTCCCTCCGCGCGTCAAGTCGGGCCAAACGTTCGGCTGGCTTCCGACGACCCCCACCCCCCCGGCTACACGGGGGCCGACCCGGAGCGCCCCGCGAGCTCGAGAGGCGGGGCCGCCTCCGGTGGCTCACACAGCCCGACCCCGTGGGTGCAGCCTCCGCCCGAGACGGGCTACGCGCGCGAGAAAGGGGCACCGGTGGCCTCTGGGGCAGGGGACCGGACAGGAGTCCGCGTCGCTCACTGTTTCTTCCGAGGCCCGAGGGACCCGCCTCTCCTTCGCGCGGGCCGAAGAGGCCGCTGGGCCTCGGGCCACAGGCCGACGCGCGGGCGCGCCACTGGTCTGGAGGGGCCGCGGTCGGCGAGATTTTCGGCTCGTCTGCGACGCCCGCGGGCCCAGGATGGGAGCCACGGCGACTCGGGCCCACTCGCGCGCCGCGCGCTGAAAGGTCTGGACCAAAGCTCCTTAGCCCTCCCGTCGCCCCGCGCTCGTCGCGCACCCGGGCCGCCGGCCCGAGGACGTCGGACCTGAGCCGCGGGTCCTCGTGACGGGTGGATTTCCTGGACACGCACTGTGCCGCGCCCCCGGGTCCCCTGCTGGCCCTCGACAGGGTCGGGAAGGGACGGCTCTCTTTAGTCCGGGAAAACTAATTTTGTTTGTTTTTGTTTTTTTGTCCAAACTTCCACGTTCACACAGCGTCCTGTCTGAGAAGTGCGGCCCAGACCCCACCGTGAGGAAAATAAAGTACTTAACCGTCACACACATGCGATTATAAAATTAATTAGCCCTTTTAGCTTCAGGCTAAATGGAATGGACCCCTGGGGGTTCGGAGAACCTTCCCCACTCTTTTTTCGTCAAGACCTTTCGTTAGATAAAACGACCACAACCCCCAATTACTGATAACGGTTTCTATTCACTTAATGGTGTCGACAACGCGGTCAGGGTAGAGTTTTAGGTAAGGCCACGGCCGGCAGATTAATTTATGCATTCATATTATTTTAGTATAAAATACTGATAAACTCCCATTACTCTAATCAGAAATCTTCGCTAGCGGTGTATAATTTCTACGGTGACAGATATCTTACAATTATTGGAATTTAGTTTCACATACCTTTGATAAGTGCTATTTAATTTTCTTTTAAAGACATAAGGATTATTCGGGTCGCGAAAGGTGGGTGTCGGTTGGGTCACCTTCTCCCTTGTGAAAGAAGCACCTCCCTGTTGCGTTTTATTTCAACGAGTCGCCACCTCCCACCCCACCTCTGTGCCGAAACAGAGGCGCACAAATCGACGAAGCCCCCGAGTGCGTTCCGCTCGTGGGTCCGTTCGCAATAACAGTCTAATACGTTTCACGGACAAGCCTTTTCTACTTCAACCTTTCTCCTTTGTTACGAAGGAAACATCGTGTGAAGGATTTTACGGGTCGGGTCCGACCTCCACGGGGGAAGAAACGAGATTGCTTTCATAGTACGAATTTTAGTAAATGTCATAGAAATTAAGTCTAATGTGCGCGGTTCCGCTAAATTTAGACTAATGGTTTAATCTTCCAAATTTTTGTTTAGGAAGATTTAGACTATGACAACTGATTTCTCCCTTTTTTTCAAGATATTCGGGTAGTGTCTTCCATTGCTAGGACGGGGTCTTTCTTTTCCCCAAAATTTGGAAAAACTGTTGTTTACGTCGACGGGGTGATAAAACCTGCTATAATTCGCTTTTACTTACGTTTAGACACAAGTCGTCGGTAGACCGGGCTTTACCCCCGCAGTCGACGAGAGTGTTGTCCGAGCCTCCGACTTAGGTAAAGTCGAGTAAAAGATCTAGTAGACCAGGGCGTGGGTTTCGCACCTTTTATGCCAGAAATAGTAAGTGGTTGAAATAGAAAAAACAGTGGTGACGACCGACGCTCGACGCCCGTGTCCCTGAGCGGTGGGCCCGTCCCAGAGGTGTGCCCGGACGACGCCTCGTCGGACCCTCCCGTCACGGGAGCTGGGGGTGGAGCGGGGTGAGGTCCCCAAGCGGAACTACCCCGCCCTCGTCGCCGGCTCTCCTCGGTCCCCGGGTCGTAGGTCCGGCCCCTCCCCTCCCCCGACGTCCGGGTAGGGCCTACAGGTCTCTCTCCGACGTCGCGCACGGGCGCGGGCGGCGGGGGGCACCCTCGGAACGGGGCGGGGAGAGGGAGAGACCCCTGGATCCCCGCGGGTCATGGGGCCGTCCTCTGCGGCTCCCCCCCTGTCCGGCTGTGACACCTTTAACGCGTCCGGGCGCCGATGGCGGCCAGGTCGGAGGCGCGTGTCTCGCGAGGGTCCCCGGTCTGTCTGCGGGTCCCCGGCCGGGCCCGCCCCGGACTGGAAGCGACCTTTGGGGCGCCCGGCGGTGCCGCCGCTGGTGGCGAGTCCCGGGGCGCGAGTTGCGCTAAACGTGCCCACCGGGAGCGCGGCGGCAGCGGAGGAGGAGGAGCCTCCCACCCTTCATAAGGAAAACACGCCTAAATGCCCCTCTCCGAAGTTACTCGGGGGAGCGTAAACGTAAATTTATCGCCGTAGTTCGCGAAGCGCACGGTGTGTGGTCACCCGAGGGTCTACAGTGCGGCCTCAGTCAGTCTACCGGTCACGGGTCGACAGGAGGGGTGCAGCACGGCCTCGTCCGTCACTGGAATTTCTCTGTCGCGGGCGTCGGGGACCTCGGGGCGAGCCCCTCACCGAACGTCCCGCGTCCCGGCGCCGGCGCGAACCGGCGACTGGGCGCCGTGGTGGCCTCCGTCCCGGTCCGCCATGTTGGTTCGCCGCGGGCGCGGGTCCGGGCGAGGCCGCAGGGACGGCCGGCGCGGCACGGGCCCGGCGGCGCGCGCGCAGGTCGGGAGGCGGGCGCGGGTGATGGGTGGGCGCCCTCCCCCGCCCGCAGAGGAGCGCGCGGTCCGCACTTGAAGGGGGAGCTCAGAGGGGGTAGGGTGCAGGAGGTGCGGGCGCACCACGCCCGGACCACTCGCCCTCGGTCGGACCACGGCCGGAGGCTCGGTAGGTCTTTGAAGCCGGTTCAACCCCAGGGTCCCACGTGCCGGCCGGAGACTCAGGCGCGATCTGGGCACAGGTCCCCCGTGAGACACGTACGGGGAAGACCGAGAGGCGGCTCGGGCCCTCGGTCGGCGGGAGTGATGGTCGGAAGGCTCCTCAGTCTTTGACGTAAAGGCCGCAACTTTTCGGGCCCGGTGCCAAGGACCTTCGGCTACGGATTCTCCCTAGGCCCCACGCCCCGCGCCGGCCCACGCCGAGGGAGCATCCCGGCCACAGGAGCCCGGGTCCGACGCGCCGGCACGGGGAGTCTCGGGAGCCCTTTCTCACCCTCGGTGCGCGGCTTCCGGTCGCCAAGCGAAAGGGCGGAGGTCACGACTCGACGTCCGCGCCGGGCGGGGGTGCAGGAGGCGCGGGCCCCCAGTGCGAGTCTGGCGCGGCTACTGGGCCGGAGGTCGGGGCGAGGCCCGGGCCGCGGTGTCCGTCTCGAGCCCTTTTCTTGGGCTTTCGCCTCTCGGTCTGACTGGAACCCGTGACCGCTCGTCCTCCGGCATCCCCGACCCTCTCGGCCTCTTCTGTCATTAGGACCCTCCCGCGTGGATCCTTCAGGGCGCGCGACGCCCCGCTCCACTGTGTCTGCCCGTGAGCGTTTGAGACGGGCCACACCCAGTCCCCGCGCCGGGGACTCACGCGGGGCCGAATCGGAACATGGCGCCCCCCATGTCGCCCGGCCACCCGGACCCCTCCAGCCCTTTCGGCCCCGAGGCGCGAGTCCGGTGGGGTTGGACAATTCGCTGCGCGGTTCCCCCGGCCCGGTCTCAGACCCCTCCAAAGGTCCGGGTCCCTGGCGCGGAAGGGGGACCGACCTGTCCCTGCCTCCGACGCCCCAAGATCCCTCCGACACCTCTGTCTTGGGTTCGGTCCTGCGCGGAGGGCGGGCGGGAGCCTCCGTTCATTGACCCGTAGAACGGGGCGTGTGTGCCCCGCGAGGATGCCCGAGGAAACGGGACGCGACCTTCCGCGCTCCGGACCGACCTTCCTAAGTGTCGATTTTTCGCTTGTAGCCTGCCAGAGTCTGGGGACTAGAGAAGTGGCGGAGGAGTTCGGACGAGTGAGACCTTCCCAGTCCGAGGAGGTCCGGCTGGGGTTCCTGGCTCTGCCCGAGCTATGAGGTTCACTCTTCCACGTCCGCGGAGAACAGTTCCGCCGGTTCAAACTGTTTGTCGCGGAGGACCCCACTCGTCTCGTCTCACGGCGGCGCTCGGCTCGGCGGGTCTGAGGGTGGGTCCGGACCCGTCCACCGGCGGCGGCGAGGGGCGGTCGGGCGTCGCCGCCCCGGCGCCCAGGACACGCGGGCCGCGTGGATCCGGAGTGACTGGGCCACTGGGGTCCTCGCGCGGCTCGGCAGGCGGGCGGCGGACCAGGATTGACGGCGAGTGCACACAGACGTTTCAGTCCTGCTCGGGCCCGTGGGCCTTATTCCGGCCCGCCGCTCGTGGCTCGGGCGAGGGGCGTCCCTTGGCGCGCGAGGGTCAACGGGCCGGGACGCCCCCGGCGCCTGCGGTCGGCCGGGCGAGAGCTGACGGAGGGGCCTTTCGGATCGAGGCTCGCCCGGGCTCCTACGGCTCGCGCGGAGCCGAGAACGTCTCACGCTTTAATCTTTCCGTTGTCAATTAAGGAGAGGGGACCAGGATTGAAAAGGGGGCCGGGAAGGCCAGTGAAACCGATTGGGGGATAAGACTCAGTTAGGGACCTCGAGGAGCCACCCTCGCTCTTAGGCTTTGGTGTGCGAGCGAGAGGCGGTCACCCCGAAGAGGGATGCGTGGAACGTTGGAATTTCCAACGGAGAAGCGTTGTGCGAGCCGTCCGCGTAGTCTCGCCCCTTTCTGCCGAGCACGCACGGTCCCCAGGGAGCCTAGGCTTTTCCATGTCTCTAAAGCGTTGCTTGACCCTAAAGGGCTCGACGGAAGTCGCCGCGGGGTTCCGTCAGGCCGTCCTCCTCGGGCTCGGTCGCGGGGCCTGGCCTAAGGCGCTCGCGGGCGGGGCGGTCAAATGTTTCGTTTGAAGGGGGTCTCGTCAAAGATCTAGCTTTGCCGCGCGCGTCAGGCGGTTAGTTGTGGAGGTGTCTGGGTTTGACGTCTTTGTGGCTAGCTAGTCTATTAAAGTTTATAATATTAACCGAAATTAATTTGTGTGACGCAAGATTAATTGAGACTTTAAAATCGTACGAAACCCTGTGACCACAGACTAAACTATAACAGTCAGGTCTACAGGATTATTTTAAGTTAGGAGGTGAGTTCTGAAGTTATAAGTGATTCTTGTTTTACGTTTAATTTACATTTTGGATTTCATAGTGGTTTCCATATTAGTTCTTTCCACAGAGTTTTGAAGAGTGAAAAATAATGCGTCATCAAATTTTTACGTCTAATGTAGGATTGTTCTGGAGAGGCCGTGTGGTATTTAGAATTGAGAAAGGACCTGCCCCAACCGCGCGGGACGGTGACCGAACTTCTTCGCCCCGTCTGTCTAAGGGTACCGCCCTGACGTGGTGGAGTAGACCTTCGGTTACCTCGCGTTTTGAAACGGTGACTCTAAGACCAAACTTTTGGCCCAAACGGTTGGGTCCGTTCCCTCGACCCCACCACCTCGGTTCCCCACGTCCAATCGTCCGACCGTGCGGTGACTGCGGGAGGAGACGGGGCTGGAAGCAGGTGCGGGACCGGCGACGAGTTCCCTCGCACATGTGTAAGGGAAGAGGACGCGTTTTCACACCTCCACCCACTGTCGCCGGTCCGGGCGAGTCAGGCGAGCGAATTAATAGACTCGACGCCCCTGGCCCTGTTTCTCCGACCCTTCCGTCCCACTCGTGTGGCGAGAACCTGTCTTTACACAGTTCGGGCGGAGGGAAGGGCGGACGTGTTTGGGAAAGCGGGAGTAAGAGCGCTGAAGATTCCCTAGGTTCGGCCGCCAGCCCCACGCCGCCGCGCGCACCAGCCCCGTTAGAGAGGGGCCTTCGGGTCGCGTCCGGTGAGCCCCCACGCGGAAACCGCTGTGCGACCATCGCTGATCTAAGAAAGGGGTACGCTCCCAGACGATTTACATGTCAGGTCTCACTCGGGACACTTTCCCTTCGATAAGAGTGTGATTTGCACATACAAAAGGTATGATTACCTCAGTGAACTTCGATAACGATTAAATTGAAAAATTTTTCCGGTGTAACACCTTGAAACGTAAAAGAAATCCTATAACTTTACTTCTCCTTTGACGACCCGCCGCTCCGACGGGTCCCGTATCGACCCCCCGTACGTCTTTATTTTTGTCTATTCCTTTTCTTCTTTCTTTTTTTGGGCGAAGAGAAGATCTGATAATTATTCGTTAAACAGGGCGACTTTAAATGTAACGTTTCGCGCCGCGTGATCGACGGCGCCGCCGTCTCGGCCGCGTCCGAGCCCATCACGCAGGGCGCGCCCCACGCCCACCGGAGGCCTGGCAGGACCGGCGGGGGACCTCACTAGCCACCCGTCGAAACTTAAACCGCAGGAACAGCGGCGCGCCCTCGCACATGTGTAAGGGCACATGGGAGCGGGTGTGGGTGCGCATAGACGTGGGGTCCCGGGTCGGACCCGGAGCGCGGGCGCCTCTCGGTCCTGACCTCGACGCGTCACCGGTGGTCCGGTCCCGGCGTCGGTCTATCCCCAGAGAGGTCCCGTCTGGGATCCGAGGGTACCTGTAGGGTCTGAGTTCCTGGGGGTAGCGGGGGTTATGACGAGTCCGGAATTTAATTGCTGCGGTTGTTATTCGACCTCTTAAAAACGCGACACGGCGCGCCGGGACCAGGTTCAGGTGGCGGTCACGCTTCGGAGCGCGACCCGCGGGCGGGGCGCGGGGGCGGTCGAGGGGGCGGGCGCGCGCCGGGCCGCCTCGCGCCGAAGGCTCGGATCGCACCCCGGTCCCGCGGTAGATGCCCGCGGCGCGCGAGGCCCGCGGCGGCGGCGGTGGGAGAGGGGCCTCCTTGGGCGCGGCGGAGGGCGGCGGCGGGCGCGAGCGGGGCGCGGGCGAGGCGCTGCGGACGGTGAATAGTGTTAATGTGGCGCGAGGGGCACGGTCAAACGGATACTTTGTAACTAACGATCTACAAGGTTGAAAATTCGTGATATAATTTTGAAAGCTTTACTCCCGCGAGAGGCCGAACGAACACTAAAAATCGGTGTGCTAATTCTATACTTTACATTTCTATTACGTTAAACTAAACAATCAGATTGAGACGCTAAACTCTGAGCTACAGGGGTTTCTGGTCCGATCGAAAAGCGGAAATAAATAAAAATAATTTTGTAGTTAGATGCGATCTCGACCCACTTGAGCCAAAGTGGACCTCTTGTATTTTAGGAGGTATGGTCTCTTTATTCGTGGAAAGTATTTAGTCGCCATAAGGACTGTGTAGCTAGTTAAAAACCAACAATTAGGCTTTCCTCCTCAAAATTAACGAAGGGCGCAAGAGCAGGCCCGTGGAGCCCAAAGCTGGGGAGGGAGGCCGGGAGGTTCCCAGGGTGAAACATAACCCCCTCCACGGCTCTACCTCTTTAGGGCCCAGGAATGGGCTTAGGGTCTCGGGGATCAGAGGCGGGCGCGGGCACGCGCGGAGGGGGCGTGCCTCCCGAGGGCCGTGCGCGAGTCGAGAGGCGTCGGATCGGACCCTCCCGGAGCTCCTCTCCGGTGGCCCCTGGGCGCTCCGGGGAGTCCGCACGAGCGTCCGGCGGTGCTGCGACGCTCCCAGGCCGCGATTTCAAGGGGCTCACGTCGAGGCCCAAGGCCCGGGGGCGCAGGGGGTCGGGAGGTGCGTGGAAGCGGCGTCGGGGCCGGGCGCGAGGGCGTCCGCTCCTCTCGCGTGAGGCCGAGCCGGTGGGTCGCGTCCCGGGCGCTGCGCGCTTCAAGTTGAAACGGCCGGGCACCGGAGGGCCCCCAGAGAGAGGCCCCGCCCCCCTGGGGCTGCCCTAGCGCCCGTCGGAGGCGCGCGAGTGGACTCGGTGAGTAAGCTGCCCGTACCACCCGGCGGGGCCGGCGCTCAACTGCCGCCGCGGCCGCCGCCCGGCCCTCCCACACGCCGGGCCGCGGAGGGGTGAAGGGTGGAGGGCGGGAGGTCCCTCTCGGGTGCCAGGCCCGGCGCTCGCGCGGTCACGCGTGCGCGGCGCGACGGAAGGAGGCGCCCTCCGCCGCCGCGCCGCGCGCCCCCGGCTCGCCCCCGCTCTCCTCCACGGGCGCCCGCGGGGCGTGGCGTGGTCGGCGGCGCGGGGCGCCGGCGTCGACCCAGGCTCGACCGGCGCCATCCTCCCAACCCCTGGAGGCCCCACGGGGACCGGCCTGCGTCCCGGGAGGCACCCCTTTGGGACAACGGGCCTGGTCCGGGGAGGGTTAGGGCGAGAAAGGGGGCCCCGCAAGCATTGGACGAAACCGGTTCTCTCGCGCGGTCCGGGGTCAGACCGGCGGGGCCGGCCCTGTGGACAGGTCTTCGGCCAAGGTCCGGGCCCCTCCGGACCTCGACAGCCACACTTGCGCACGTGGGAGGGTTCACGTCCCACCGCGCCTCACGGGGCCCGGGAAAACTATTACAACCTCCCCTTTCCGGAGGAAGTATTATATCACTCTTCGTCGGAAGACAGGCCGTCAGTGTCACTTTACCCCCCGCGTTCTCTAGAGGGTGTTTTCCCCTCTGCTGGTTCTAAGAGGGATATTTGTACGACACTTTCTTTCATGGACCGGGTGAGGTTCGCCTCGACACGTGTCGAGGACCCCTTACTCCGTTCCGTGGGCCATGGGTCGTAGAGGGCAGAAATCACAGTGGACTGTTTACTGGTCGACACCTTGGAAACGGTATTTGTAGACCTCGACGAGACATCCGTTCTTTACCCTAGTCCGTCTGTGAGCGTAGGACCCCGGACACCGACCGCGACCCCAACCTTCCTCGACTGGGGAGACGGGAGAGGATGGGGTCTAGACGAATAAAGAGATTATACGGGGAAACTACTTTTGGATGTCGAGAGACTACGATTACGAATAGAGGCACGAAGTAGCTTTGGAGTCACGTCAAGTCCATGGATTTGTTTATGTTCAAAGTGTAGTCGTTTGAAACAGAGTCTTTCGTGGGCACACCGCTTCGTCCTGGGCGCGGGAGGTTGTAAGGAACCAAAAAGAGTGGACAAAGAACGAGGATCTAAACAAAACATGAGAAATGAAGTTGGAAAATGTCACTTTTAACTTACACGACTTAGTACTTTAGAATGACCTTCCTTTTTCAATAAAAACCGGTAAATAAATCATTTCTCGTGAGATCTCTTACGTTGGGTCTTTACATGAAATAATACTATCGAATTACATTCTTTTCTTGATTTATTGCTTATAAAGGGGGAACAGTAGAAGTGAACCCTCAGTAAAAATTACACTCGGTCGTACTTTGGTAATTTGGACATACGTTATAAAATTCTACATTTTAATGGGTACAAAAATTATCGTGGAGTGTCCATAACCTACAACGCGCGGTTGTCGGTTCTCCGCACGCGTACGCGTCCTTGCGACCGCACGACAGGACCAGCGCGACGGCCCTTTGACGCCGGTGTCGGGGTCCCGGCCCGAGGTCTCGAGACCAGGACTGGTCCCCGTCGGTGCACACCGCAGTCTCCGTTTCCACCCTCCCCCAGTTACAGAACTTCAACGAAACGTGTGCACCTCGGAACTTTCCCGAAGACGAGTTAGTCAGACCGGTCCAGTCGACACCTTACTGTCCCTCCCCCGACCCCCACCCGACATAGGAGTTTACCCGTGAACCACTGGGACGCATGACGAAGTGAGGTTCAAGGACGTATGGGGACGGGTTCAGAACGGACAAGGGGACAGGGGGTCTCCGACGACAGAGGTCGTGAGGGCGTTTCTCCGGGGATGACGGGACTCCCACGGACGGGGAACAAGGTGCCGTGGGAGAGAAGGGCTCGACGGGGAACTGTCACCTCGGGGTCCAGGTGGAGGCGTGCAAGAATTCCCTCTATACACACCTACACACACACACCACACTGATATGTACTTACTCTTTACCTACCTCTTGCAAAACGGTGTATCCAACACTAAGTCCCTGGTTAGCGACCTCTCTCCTTACCACGACCAGACCACCCAGGTGCACTCTTTGCTATACTAGACGACCTTACGAACCTCCTTTGGGTAGGAAAAATACCGTCCTTCTTTGAGTCTCTCGAGGTGGGTACTACTCGCCAGGTATTCGAGTGAAAGTGTCCGGACACAGTCGTGTCTACACAGGAGGTTCTTCGGCAGCTGAGGGAGACACGGAGTGAGTGACCTGCGTCGTTGACGGTACGGAGGGGGTCTTATAAGAGGGTCCGACCCGACTCGGCACACGTCACCACTCCTCCGGGACGGGCGCACGGTACCCTCCACGGCACAGTCTCGATGTGCGCACTCTCGTTGTCCTTCGTCGGTCCACAACAAACGTGACCATTTCCGGAGACGTCTGGAGTCTCCAATTCGGGTTGAGAGAGTCCGTGTACTTTTTAGTTACAGGTAAAGTGGACAGCTCCGGGTGTAGACATACGAAACAGTGACCGGTAACATGGATCTTTGCATTTAAGTGTTTGTAGTTATAAGTTTGGACAAAGTTATAAATGAAACCAGAGAAATGGGCATTGCTCGTGACACGGACCACCGGTGGTGATTGGTCGGCTGTGGCACCACCCTCCTGCCGTTCCATCCCGACATTGATGGGGGTTATCGTGAACGAAGGGACCACCGAGTCTGCCATTTCGCGGAGGGATGTTACACCCTCTGGGTCCAAACTTGGGACCCAACCCTTCTAGGAGACCTCTTCCCTTACCGTTGCGTGGGGTCGTAAGAACGGACCTTTTAGGGTACCTGACTCCTCGGGCCATCCGATGTCAGGTACCCCAGTGTTTCTCAGCCTGTACTGACTCGCTGAAGTGAAGTGAAGTGAAGTAGGTTCCCACCCCCCACGTCCCTCGGGTAGTACCTCCACTTTGAACCGGTGACTTGGGTCTTCCACCTCGAGTTAGCACCCGTAGGGGCCTCGTGTCTCTCAAGGTCCGTGACGGCATAACCGTCCGGAGAGTAAGGACTCACTCGGCAGAGATGTTAGAGAGAACGTTCTTTGAGGACCTTAGTCCCGGGGGCAGGGCCAGTAGGTCAAATAATGAAGAATCTTGTCTCGACCGAGTTACTCCCCCGAGTCGTTACGAAGGACTTAATTATGTCTACGCTAAGTCACAATCTCTCAAACACAGCACCCTTCTCAGTGTGTGTGTGTGTGTGTGTGTGTGTGTGTGTGTGTGTGTGGAACTATCTTACCCCTCTGTCTTTGACGAGACAACGAATCTTCGACAGCAGGCAGGGGAAGAGGAGGACAGGACGCCCCCTTTTACAATGGATTTTAGCCGCCGATGGAACCAGTCTATGGGACACTACGAACCCCTACGGAAACGAGAACGACGGGTGACCTCGCTGGGTCCGTGTTCATGGTCTTCTTCGGTGACAGGCACCTCCTGTCGGTCGTGTTCCCCGGGAATACCCTCAGCCCGTCCCCGTCACTCTTACGAGTCCCAGCTCCGAGGCGACCGCCTGTCGTTTGTCGGCGGGTGTCCTGTCAGTCGGCCCGGTCCCCACTCCTCCGGGCCGAAGGGGTCCGGGACGGATGGACCCTCCAGCCAAGGTTTGACTCTGGGCGAGGAGGGTCGACACCTCTGTCTGAAACTCGAGAGTCCCACCTTCTGAAGGGGATCTCTGAGGTAAGTTCGTCGACACTTCTGTCGACAGTCCCACACGTCCCCCACCAGCCTGAGGGGAAGGGCTCTGTGGAGACGGGACGGGAAGTGACAACCCCAGATTACCTTGGACTACCCACTCAGGCAGAATGACGGTAAGGACCCTTTGGGGTCTCACCCTTCGGGAGCCCGGTCCTCCACTGCAAAAGTCACTTTCCACACACCTACCGTCTCCCAAGGACCGGTCGTCCGGGTTCGCAGGCTCCGGAGACCTTTACGTCGTCACTCCACTCTCCAGTCCCTATCTTTCAATCTTGTACCCGATCTCTAGTCCCTACCCTTCTTTCTCGTGCCGTCAACGGGAGGGTCCCTGACTCGTTCGGACTTGGCGTCCTAGGGAGGTCCGGGTGTCTTGCGTCACGAGCACCCGGAGCACAACCGCTTCCCTGCGTCACGCCCGTACTCCCGACAGTCGAGAGTGCTCCTTTGTCCTGAAGTCAGGACGTTGGTGTCCTCGGCTCGAATCGGTCCCCGTAGACTACCTACTCCTACGGGTTCGGGGTCCCCTCTTGTGTCGGTCCGGTCGTCTGACTAAGGGCGGAAGACTCTGGGCGTCAGTTCGAGTGCGTCCACCGACTGGACGTCTTGACACTCCGTCACAGAATCAGAGTGTAGTGGTGCAGACACGTAAAACAATGTCGTTGTGGTGGGTCGTTTTTGTAGGTGGAGACTTCGGACCCCCGTCTACGAACAACGAATGAGACACCTAGTCAGTCAACGATGGTACTGTTATGAGATTGTTTGGAAGGTGTCACGTCTCGGAATTTGTCGTCGGAACGGGGAGCGGGTAGGGGGACGTCTAGTCGACCGCGTCGCCACGACAAGAGCCGGACCGACCAACACAGGCCGGTTCACGCCGAAGTGGTGTGTTCCGTTCTCGACACTTGAGAGGGTCGTTGGGACTCCTGTCCGACCGAACAAGAGACCCCCGAGGGACCGAGGTCCCACCGGGGTCCGACCTCGTCTGGACAAGACTCCCCACCACCGGACCACCCGTAGTGGTCAAGGGACCCTTCTTCCGATTGGGTCGGAGACTCGGTACCTCACACCTCTCCTACGTACAGTCGGGACAACCCAACGAGGTCCGCTACCCCTCCACCACTCCCAGTCCTCCCTTCTACGTCCGGGGCCCCGTTTGGCGTCTACGCGACCCGGTGGACACTTCAGCGTGCACCCAAATACTGACGCACCTCGTAGTCGAGGAGAGCGGTGGCACAACGAGTTCCCGGTCGCCACGCAAAGAGGTAAGAAGGACGACACGGGTACACGAGCCCACGAGACACCACAGGTCGAGAAACACTGGGGACCTGGTATCGACGGTCCGAGGAGACAGGTACCCTAAGAGGTCCGTTCTTATGACCTCTCCCACGTAAAGGCGGAGGTCCCCTAGCGGGGCTGGGTCCCTAGTTTGGCCGTAGATGACCCAGAGGACGTGGCCGACCACCTAAGAAATGGGGGACTCGGGGCGTACCCCCGACGCGTCCGTCGGTTCTGAGGATGGAGTGGACCATCACTACCCACTCCCCATCTGTCTCCGACTCCCGTTGGACCTGTAGACCGTCTTGGGGGTGGACCGTTGCCACTCCACTATGGAAGGAGAAAGGAACGGTCTCGTCGTAGTCTCCTTCGGTCGATTTTGTCCTTCAAATTCCCTCTAAGTCAGAGAACAATACATCACTGGTTTTCCAGGTCCAACGGTAGCTTTTAGTGAACAGGATCGCTTTGGGTCCTTATAGGGTTCGAGTTACCTTTTTTTCTTTTTTGTTTTAGTTCTTTAAGATTGTTACCCTACTACTCTACAATTTTAACAGACTGTCTCTACAATTTTATCAGTAGTAGTCTCACGAAGTTACTCGTTAATGTTTATGTGAACTTTGTTTACTTTTTTATCTTTCATAGTCTTTTATTTGTCTTCCGAAATCTTTCCCTTCTACATTTCTTCTTTACCTTTAAATTCTTTGCTTTTATGTTATTGGTTCTATTCTTTGAGTCCCCTGACCGAGATACATACCGTCTTACCTCCTCGTCTACTTTCTTAGTCACTTAAGTTAGATTTGTTGCTTCTTTTATCTAAAATTTTTTATTTGTCTCGGAGCCCCTGTACACCTTAATATGGACTTCTAGTTTGTAAACACAATGACCTCAGGGGTTCTCCTCCCAGTACTTTTGTCCCGACCTTTTCATGAACCGTTTCCTGTAATTGAAAGTCTCAGGTGTCTCACTCCTTTGGTGCTTGTTTTATCTGGGTTTCTGTCCGCGCGGTTCCGTGTCGCGTCGGTGTCGAGACTTCTGGGTGCCGGTTCTTCGTGTGACGTACGTCCTTGGGCCTCCCCTGTGGGGCGTGTGCACACAAGTCTGCGAGCGAGCGCAGGCTGAGACACTAGGGGACCCGACGTCGGGCGGTCCGAGGAGACAGGTACCCTAAGAGGTCCGTTCTCGTAACCTCGCCCGGTGGTTGAAGGAGGAGGTCCGGTGGACGGGTCGAGTCCCCAGCTTCGGGACAGAAACCGTAGAGGACGAAACCGTCCACCTAAAAAAAAAAAATGGTGATCGTGGTGGACCTTTCGGTAATGTATATCTCTTTTTCATTAAAATTACTGTTACCTAAATAGTAGTCTTCGGTGTCTTCAGTCTTCCTTTCATTGTTTTTAATAAAATTCACAACTTTCTTTTCTTGACAGTTGGGTCCTAGGATGTAAGTCTTTTTTTTTTTTTACAGGAAGTCTTTATTTTCTCTCTACTTCTGAAAGAATCTACTTTCTGTTGAGTCTGAAAGAACGACCAACTGGATTGGGAGGTTTTTGCCGATCTCTTACAAGAAATTTGTTCTTTCTTTATCATTCTCACCATCGAAACCTTGTAGTTTCTCTATTTGTCTTTGTGTTGTCAATGCACTTTTACCTTAAGTTTTTTCACAAATTCAGGGTCGTTTGTTGTCAGGTTTAGATCTGTCACAGTGCCCACTTAAGATGTTTGGTACATTCCTTCTCAATTGTGGATAGGAAGAGTTTGATAAGGTTTTTTTAACTTCGCCTTCCTTACGAAGACTTGAGTAAGAAACTTCGGTCGTAATGGGACTATGATTTTGGTCTGTTTCTAAGGTATTCCTTGCTTTTAATGTCCGGTTATAGTGACAACTTGTATTTATATTTTTAAGAGTTGTTTTATGATCGTTTGACTTTATTTTTTATGTAACTTACCTAGTCTGTGATACTAGTCCACCCTAAACAGATTCCCTACGTTTTTACCAAGACATAGGATTCAGGGGATGTATGCTTGGAAGTTCAAAGCTTGAAAGTTTCCACGTTTGTACGAAAGTGTCCAGGTCAGTGTGCACAATCCAGTGCGCACACTACACGTAACAGTGTACACACGTAGGAGTCTACCGACACCTGAAATGACGTGTCGCGACATAGCTCGTGTCATCACTCCAGAGAAATAACGTTCGGGTCCTTCAGGTCTTCATCCGCAGTCCCGTCGTCACTATCGCGACCTTGACGACATGACGAGTTTCGTGTTGTGCGTTAGGGTTTCTGTCCGCTGCGGTTCCTTGCACCGTGTCGACGTGAGTAGAGTGTGTGGTCGTTTCGTTGCGAGTCTCAAGAGGTTCGACCCGAAGTTGTCAGGTACTTGGTTCTGGAAGTCAAGTCAAGTGAAGTCAAAGTAGCGAGTCAGTACAGGTTGAGAAACGCTGGGGTACTTAGCGTCGTGTGGTCCGGAGGGACAGGTAGTGGTAGAGGGCCTCAAATGCGCTTGAGTACAGGTAGCTCAGCTACTACGGTAGGTCGGTAGAGTAGGAGACAGTAGGGGAAGAGGAGGACGGGGGTTAGGGAGGGTCGTAGTCTCAGAAAAGGTTACTCAGTTGAGAAGCGTACTCCGCCTGTTTCACAACCTCAAAGTCGAAATCGTAGTCAGGAAGGTTGCTTGTAGGTTCCGGCTAGAGGAAGTCTTACCTGACCAACCTAGAGGAACGTCAGGTTCCCTGAGAGTTCTCAGAAGAGGTTGTGGTGTCGAGTTTTCGTAGTTAAGAAGCCGCGAGTCGAAAGAAGTGTCAGGTTGAGAGTGTAGGTGTGTACTGGTGACCTTTTTGGTATCGGGACTGATCTACCTGGAATCAGCCGTTTCATTACAGAGACGAAAACTTATATGATAGATCCAACCAGTATTGAAAGGAAGGTTCCTCATTCGCAGAAAATTAAAGTACCGACGTCAGTGGTAGACGTCACTAAGACCTCGGGGGTTTTTATTTCAGACTGTGACAAAGATGACAAAGGGGTAGATAAACGGTACTTCACTACCCTGGCCTCCGGTACTGGATCAAAAGACTTACAACTCGAAATTCGGTTGAAAAAGTGAGAGGAGAAAGTGAAAGTAGTTCTCCGAGAAATCAAGAAGAAGTGAAAGACGGTATTCCCACCACAGTAGATGTATAGACTCCAATAACTATAAAGAGGGTCGTTAGAACTAAGGTCGAACACGAAGAAGGTCGGATCGTAAAGAGTACTACATGAGACGTATATTCAATTTATTCGTCCCACTGTTATATGTCAGAACTGTATGAGGAAAAGGATAAACCTTGGTCAGACAACAAGGTACAGGTCAAGATTGACAACGAAGGAGTGGACGTATATCCAAAAAGTTCTCCGTCCAGTCCACTAGACCATAAGGGTTGAGAAAACCTCAAAAGGTGTCAAATAACACTAGGTGTGTCAGTTTCCGAAACCGTATCAGTTATTTCGTCTTTATCTACAAAAAGACCTTGAGAACGAAAAAGCTACTAGCTCGTCTACAACCGTTAAACTAGAGACTAAGGAGACGGAAAAGATTTTGGTCGAACTTGTAGACCTTCTAGTACCAAGTGCATAACGACTTCGGACCGAACCTCTTAAAACTCGTAATGAAATGGTCTCACACTCTTATCACGTTAACACTCCATCAAACTTGTAAGAAACCGTAACGGAAAGAAACCCTAACCTTTCTTTTGACTGGAAAAGGTCAGGACACCGGTGACGACTCAAAAGGTTTAAACGACCGTATAACTCACGTCGTGAAAGTGTTGTAGTAGAAAGTCCTAAACTTTATCGAGGTGACCTTAAGGTAGTGGAGGTGATCGAAACAAGTATCAATCACTACGAAGGATTCCGGGTGAACTGAAGTGTAAGGTCCTACAGACCGAATCCACTCACTAGTGTGGTAGCCCTAATAGACCCAGCACTTCTAGAAATAACATGTCAAGAAGACACATAAGAACGGTGGAGAAGAATTATAGAAGACGAAGACAATCCAGGTCTGTTAAAGACAGGAAATAGCTCGGGTAGAAACGTACTTTACAAGGGAACCATAGAGATTAAAAGAACTTCTCTAGAGATCAGAAAGGGTAAGAGAACAAAAGGAGATAAAGAAACGTAACTAGTGACTCCTTCCGAAAGAATAGAGAGGAACGATAAGAAACCTTGAGACGTAAGTCTACGAATATAGAAAGGAAAAGAGGTCACGAAAAGCGAAGGGAAGAAAAGTGTCGATAAACATTCGGGAGGGGTCTGTCGGTAAAACGAAAAAACGTAAAGAAAAGGTACCCCTACCAGAACTAGGGACAGAGGACATGTTACAGTGCTTGGAGTAAGGTATCAAGTAGTCCGTGAGATAGATAGTCTAGATCCGAGAATTTAGATAAAGAGTGAAGGTGACATATTAGTATTCCCTAAACTAAATCCAGTATGGACTTACCAGATCACGAAAAGGGATGAAAGAAGTTAAAGTCAGACTTAAATCGTTATTTCTTAAGTACTAGGTTCGGTGTCAGTCGAGGGCCAGAACAAAAACGACTGACATATCTCGAAGAGTCGTTTTGTAGGTCATGAAACCGGTGGAGTACCCTTCTTAACTGAGACCTTTTCTGAGACTACGACCCTCCCTTACCCCCGTCCTTTTCCCCTACTGTCTCCTACTCTACCGACCTACCGTAATGGCTGAGTTACCTGCATCAGACTCACTTGAGACCCTCTACCACTACCTGTCCCTCCGGACCGCACGACACTAAGTACCCCAGGGTTTCTCAACCTGTACTGACTCACTGACTTGACTTGATTTGACTATCTCGAAGAGGTAGAAACCGACGTTTCTTATATTAGTTAGACTGAAGCCACAACTGGTAGACCACTACAGGTACACATCTCCGAAGAGAACACAACAACCTTCTCCCACAAACGATACTGGTCACACAAGAGAACCGTTTTGTGATAATCGGAAACGGGACGAAGTAAGGTATGAGGTTCCGGTTTAAACGGACAATGAGGCCCACAAAGAACTGAAGGATGAAAACGTAAGGTCAGGGGATATTACTTTTCCTGTAGAAAAAACCAATAATGAAGATTTTCCAGAACATCCAGAAGTATCTTGACAAGTTGAAGTCGAAGAAGTCACAATGACCAAACCCGTATCCGAACCTAATGACATTATAACTTACCAAACGGAACTTTTCCTTGTCTCTAGTAAGACAAGAAAAAACTTTAACGTAGGTTCATGACGTAAAACCCGAGAAAACAACTGGTGCTACCGATGAGGTAAAGAAGATTCCCTATGGACGGGTGTCATCATCTATCTTACCAGTAGACTCAATTTAAGTGGGTAAGGTCAGGTAAAATCAAGCGACTAAGGATCTTACAGTTGCAAGTGAGGACTGTAGAGGACAAACTGGTGAAGAATAAACGGAACTAAGTACCTGGATTGTAAGGTCCAAGGATACGTTATAACGAGAAATGTCGTAGCCTGGAACGAAGATAGTAGTCGGTGTAGGTGTTTACCCATAACAAAAACGAAACCGAGGTAGGGAAGAAAGAAAGACCTCAATAAAGAGGAGACTAGAGGACATCGTATAACCCGTGGATGGCTGGACCCCTCAAGAAGAAAGTCATAGGACAGTAAAACGGAAAAGTATGACAAGTTCGGTTCTGGAAGGTCCACAAGTTTGACCTAAATCTTTTCCGTCTCCTTGGTCTCTAGTTTGACGGTTGTAGGTAACCTAGTATCTTTTTCGTTCTCTTAAGGTCTTTTTGTAGAAGAAGACGAAATAACTGATACGGTTTCGGAAATTGACACACCTAGTGTTGTTTGACACCTTTTAAGAATTTCCCTACCCCTATTGTCTGGTGGACTGGACGGAGAACTTTTTGGACATACGTACAGTCCTTCGTTGTCAATCTTGACCTGTACCTTGTTACCCGACCAAGGTTTAGTTCTTTCCTCATGCAGTTCTGACATATAACAGTGGGCCGAATGAATTGAAAATACGTCTCATGTAGTGCGTTTTAAGGTCCGACCTACTTCGTGTTCGACCTTAGTTCTAACGACCCTCTTTATAGTTATTGGAGTCTATACGTCTACTGTGGTGAGAATACCGTCTTTACCTTCTCCTTGATTTCTCGGAAAACTACTTTCACTTTCTCCTCTCACTTTTTCGACCGAAGTTTGAGTTGTAAGTTTTTCACTTCTAGAACCGTAGGTCCGTAGGTCGGGGTAGTAAAGTACCGTTTATCTACCCCTTTGTCACCTTTGTCACTGTCTGAAATAAAAACCCCCGAGGTCTTAGTGACGTCTACCACTGACGTCGGTACTTTAATTTTCTACGAACGAGGAACCTTCTTTTCGATACTGGTTGAATGTATCGTATAATTTTTCCTCTCTGTAATGAAACGGCTGTTTCCAGGCAGATCAGTTCCGATACCAAAAAGGTTATCAGTACAATACCTACACTCTCAACCTGGTATTTCTTTCGACTCACGGCTTCTTAACTACGAAAACTCGACACCACAACCTCTTCTGAGAACTCTCAGGGAACCTGACGTTCCCCTAGTCTGGTTAGTCAGAAGTTCCTCTAGTCAGGACTTACAAGTAACCTTCCTGACTACGACTTCGACTTTGAGGTTATGAAACCGGTGGACTATGTTTCTTGACTGAGTAACCTTTTCTGGGACTACGACCCGTTCTGACTTCCGTCCTCCTCTTCCCCTGTTATCTCCTACTCTACCAACCTACCGTAGTGACAGAGTCACCTGTATACAGACTCATTTGAGGCCCTCAACCACTACCTGTCCCTTGGGACCGCACGACGTCAGGTACCCCAGCGTCTCAGCCTGTGCTGACTCGTTGACTTGACTTGACTTGACTAACATGAAAAGTTGCATGACATGACATTCTAGTTTATACAAAAAAAATAAAAGACACAAACAATACATAATAAGCACACTTTTCATGATGTTTGCATAATGTCATGTTATGAGATATCGACTCACACAATCAACCCATGCATCCGATTGAAACAACCTGAATATTCGTGCAAGAGTCTTGTCTTGAGTAATCATCCATCCCCTGAATGACATATAGGTGTTAGACGTGTGGTGTAATTGTTCAACTTCTTGTTTTTAGTAGATCAGTAGAGTTATCCACGGCTTTTTGGAAAACTGTGTTAAGTTGAAATTGAATAGCATTTTAGAGAGTTGGTTGACCTGTTTTTCCCCTGCGTGGAGTTGTAAAACCTTTCCGACATACACTGTTCTGATGTCGGTTGTAATATGAGTTATCACTTTTCGACTTTCGTAAAAGATTCTACGAATCACAGGACAGATTCTGGTCCTGTGCTGGTCATACAGGTTCGTACGGGTAAGAGCTGTGAATAAGTTGTAACACACCCTTAAGGATTAGTGTCATTAGTCCGTTATTTTTATTGTTAAGTTTGGACTTCTTTCTGCGTTTAGACAGTTACCAAACTACTACTGTACTATGATTTGTTTCTCTTTTAAGGTTTCTCTGATTCTTTTTGTAAACTTTAATTATTTACTTAAATCGTTTTAACGTCCTATGTTTTAATTATGTGTCTTTAGACAACACAAAATATGTGATTATTACTTGATAGTCTTTCGTTATAATTCTTTGTTGGATTAAATGTAAACGTGGTTTTTCTTATTTTATGTAGTCTTATTTAGATTGGCTTCTCCATTTCCTGAGACTTTTGATATTCTATAACTAATTTCTTTAACTTCTACTATGTTTACCTTTCTACGTAACACGAGTACGTGACCTTTTTAATTATAAGAATTTTACCGGTACGATGAGTTCCGTTAGGTGTCTGAGTCTAGTTAGGGATAGTTTTACGGTTACCGTAAAAAGTGTCTTGATCTCGTTTATTAAGATTTTAAATTTACCTTTGCGTTTACGAGGGGTTGTCGGTTTTGTCAGAAGTCTTTCTTCTTTTTCGACCTCCACAGTATGAGGCCAGGACTAAAGCTTGACGTCATGTTTCGACGTCTTTAGTTTTGTCGTACTGACCGCAACCTTTGTTCGTGGCCCCAGTCACCACATCTTACCCCTCAGGTCTCTATTTGTGTGTGTCAATGTCAGTGCCACTGTCTCGTCCCCAGGGTCCCATCCCTCACGCCTCCGTCCCGTCCCGCACCGGGGGGCCGACCACGGGCCCCGGGACGGCGACGACGACGTCGTGTCGACCCGGTCGACAACGGTGCTACAGTAGTGTCTCCCTCTGTCCCTCGCACCTGGACCCGAGAGACCCACGATAAGAAGTGGTGACACGCACTCGGAGGCGACTGGAGTTGTATTTGTCGGTTCAATTTTTCAGCACTCCTAACCGTGGCAAAAGACTCGGAAGGCTAGGGGTGGTCTCGGGATCTCCCGTCTGTAGGAACAGTAAGACGAAATCTTCTCCTGTCGTTCAGACTCGTCCCTGTCTGTCGAGGGACCCCCCGTGGTCGGACACCATACCTTCGTCCCCAATACCGTGTCCCTCGACTGGGTTGAGAATCAAGGGGCGTGGGGTCGAGACGTCCGGGTGGGGTCAGACCCGGGGTGCTCCCACACGGGAGGGGGTACCGGTCCGACGACCCGAGAGCCACGGGTGACGTGGGTCTCGGGGTATCGGAGGAGAGTGACGCCGTCTCGGTAAGGGCGAGTGGGTGCCAGGAGTCGTGGCGTGTCCCGTTCACGGGAGGGACCTCCCTGGACCGGTACCCGGGGAGGACTCGGGTGGACGTCCTACCTGGTTCCTGGCCGAAGGTCCCCCGTCGAAGTCCATGGTCCCCAGCTGCCCTTCTGTCCCCGAAGGGAGTGTCCGAACTCGGGGCTCCGGACACCCCAACGTGCGGTGTGTGAGTCCGGAGGGCGCGGCTGTGGGGCGACAGGGTGGGTCGAGGGTCCATTTCGGGGCAGGAACAGGTAAGCGTTCTCTGCATGGACCTCTACTCGAGGGTCGTCGAAGACCCGTGGCGAGTACAGGTCGTGGTGACTCAGACCCTCACAGGACCCTGCCGGCATTGTTTAGTGGGGTTTGACCACGGACTTTTGTTGTCCTTAAACAAGGGACCCCCTTGTCGAGACCCCGGGCCTTCCACCTTTAGTCATGGTGGTCCGACTTCGGTCCACGGTCGCTCCGGCTCCGTGGGGCCCCCGAGCTCCCCTTCCCCGTCTCGGACAAGGAACGAGGACAACCCCCCGGCCCGAGGAAACCGAGCCCCGGCGGGAGAGACTAGGGTCGTACGCGTGAGTCCACCGGAGGAGGAGGAGACGGACGTTTGGTGACGGAAAGACGGAGGGAGGAGATTCCTCTCCGTCGGCACGAATCCGGAACAGGGCTGTCAGGTCCCATTGAATTGGAAAGGTCTAGAAAGTGACTTTTGACACGCTCGTGGGAACAGGGAGCATTCTGGGCTACTGTCCGAGGTCCCAACTCTGGACTGTAGGAGCCCCGTCGGCACTCCGTCGGCAGTACGAGGGGTCGGGTGTCGAGGTCGGTCTGGGGTAGGGGAGGCCTGTGGACAGGACGGAATTGGGCTTGTGTAGTAAGAACAGGAGTTGGACTTGGCGGTCCCTGCAGACTTGCTACCGACTCGGAGGGCGGGACAGGCACGTGCGACCCTGGACCTGTCGAAGGAGTGGGGACGGGGAAGGAGGAGGTGGAAACACGACTGGCCCGTGGGTCCGGGTAGGTCGAACGGGCCTCTAGAGACCACGGGGACACCCGAACTCCAGTCGACCCCAGTGCGGAACGGAAGCAAGCGATTGGTCGTTCACGGACGACGGTGGCACCCACGACACAGGGGAGTCGGAGGACGGTTCCAAGGAACTGAGTCCAGGGAGGAGAGACTTTACGGTTACCAGGGGTCTGGAGACAGGGGGTGAACGGGGAGTGGACGAAGGCAGGTCCGTTGACGTATGTGTCGGGGAGGTTTCACGAGAGACCGGGGGCTCTGAGTTCGGGACCGGGTCTCTGGTGGTGCCCAGGACCTGGCAAGTGGGACCTGCACTGGTGACCAGTCGACCGCGGAGGTCCGGATTGTGGAGACAGGGGTAGTGTCCGGACGAAGAGGATAATAGCGTTTTGTGGTTTTTTGTCGGAGAATGTCTACTCTGGGGTGGTCCGACAATGTCAAAGCCCAGGGCGAGAGACGAAACTCAGACAGACAGAAGAGACGACCTTATACAGGACGCTGCCCCTCCCCCGACTGAGACAGAACCGGTGACACCAACAGGGGTCAGATTATGTAACCGCACCGTGTATCATCCGTGAATTATTATAGGTGACGGGTACCGAAAAGACAAATTACAAAACATCCGCAGAACTATTGTCACAGGATTGCGAGACTACAATGGACTAAGACACACTATGTCTGCACGGGACGGCACACGACTGCCTGTGTGTCCGAGACGTACTCGAAGACACAGAGTGTGTGTCGAAGTTCCTTGAGGCCCACGGGCTCAGGGACCGACGTCGAGACGACGAGCGACGCTCGCACCAAAGATCCTTCCGTCACTGGCCGGCCTTCGCGAGACCCAAGGCTAGTCCTCGTCGAAAAAGTGTTCGAGACGGGTCCCACCCTTCTCGACCGGCGGGCCGGACTCGGGGACTGGCAAGGTCGGAGCCGGACAGAAAGGTAGACAGGGTCCTCGTCCAGACAGAATCGCCCTCCTACTCCGTGGGTCCCAGGGACGACACGAGCCGGACTCGTTGCGGGTCGACACACCCGAGAACCCGTGCACAGGTCCCTAGGACGCCGACTGGGGACTCGGGAGTGACCCTCGGGACCGGCGACGAGACCGTCGGTCCACTGGATGTCCGGACCTGTGACCGACGGGGGTCACGCCGTCCTGGGTCGACACGACCGGCGGAGACGGGAGAGCCCTCGGGTGACGGGGAGGGAGTGGGACGACACAGGTCGTCGGAACTCGGGTCCAAGGACACCGGGACTCCGGACAGGGGTTCGGGTACCGATCCGATAACTCAACAAAATATTTAACTCTATTTTAAATACATTGTATTTTAGTCGGTGAAATTGGTAAATTTCGTGTGTCAAGTCATCGAAAATCACGTGCAGTTTCTTTCAAGTTTGACGGTGTGTTGACGCAAAGGGTACGTTCGTTCCATTATGAGTTTTTAGGATGTTCGATTCTAAGTTGTCATGCACTTGGTTTTTGAAGATTTACATGTTCGACTTAAACCTTTTCCGTCTCTTTCGTCTCTAATTTAACGGTTGTAGACACCTAGTATCTTCTTCGTTCCCTTAAGGTTTATTTGTAGATGAAGACGAAATACCTGATGTGATTTATGAAACTGACACACCTAGTGTCGTTTGACACCTTTGAAGAATTTCTCTCCTTATGGTCTGGTGGAATGGACGGAGGACTCTTTAGACACACGTCCAGTTCTTCGTTGTCAAACTTGACCTTGTGCCCTGTTACCTGACCAAGGTTCAGTCCTTTCCTCATACGGTTCCGACATGTGACAGTGGGACGAATAAATTGAAGACACGTCTCACGTAGCACGTTTTACGGTCCGACCTACTTCGTGGTCGACCTTAGTTCTAACGGCCCTCTTTATAGTTGTCGGAGTCTACTATGGTGGGAATACCGTCTTTAGTTTCTCCTTGATTCCTCGGAAAACTACTGTCACTTTCTCCTCTCACTTTTTCGACCGAAGTTTGAGTTGTAAAGTTTTGTGATTCTAGTACCGTAGACCAGGGTAGTGAAGTACCGGTTATCTACCCCATTGACATCCTTGTCAATGTCTAAAATAAAAGAACTCAAGGTTTTAGTGACACCTGTCACTGACTTCCGTACCGTAATTTTCTGTACCAGGAACCTTCTTTTCAATACTGTTTTGGTCTGTCGCATAATTTTTCGTCTCTGTATTGAAACGTTTGTTTCCAGGTAGATCAGTTTCGACACCAAAAAGGTCATCAGTACATACCTACACTCTCAACCCGGTATTTCTTTCGACTCACGGCTTCTTGACTACGAAAACTTGACACCACAACCTCTTCTGAGAACTCTCAGGGAACCTGTCATTCCTTTAGGTTGGTCAGGTAGGATTTCCTTTAATTGGGACTTTTAAGTGACCTTCCCGACTACGATTTGGACTTCGAGGTTATGAAACCGGTGGACTACACTTTTTGACTGAGAAACCCTTTCTCGGACTACGACCCTTTCCAGCTTTCGTCCTCCTCTTCCCCTACTGTCTCCTACTCTACCGACCTACCGTAGTGGTTGAGTTGCCTGTACTCAAACTCGTTCGAGACCCTCTGTCACTTCCTACCCACGCGGACCGGACGACGTCAGGTACCTCGACGTTCCTAAACCTGTGTCGAATCGTTGACTTACTGTCCTTCACGCAAGTGTTCACGACAGGGGGTGAGGGAGACAGGTCAAGATCCCGCAAAAGTTCGGGGGTCTCCTTCGGGACGTGGGTGACGGAGGTGGGGACACTATCATTAATGTGTCCTCCGGCAGGCTGCCACCGAGACTACGGTCCGTGGGTGTGTTCGGTTGATGGCGGGTTCGGCTCAGTGGTGTCAGTCCGAGTAGTGCCGCTTGGAGTCTTCCACTCTGGACCTTTGTGGTTGGGTGCTAGTCGGTCGTTCACAGAGGTTTCACACCGTCGACCAATTCGACACCGGTTCGAGGGGACGGAAGGTCCGGAAGGGACACCTTAGGGAAGACGAGGACAGCCCCGAGTCCCTCCCCCGTAAGGTTGGTGGAAGTCAGAGTTTAGCTACCAACAAGTCCATCTAGGAACCTTTCTACACTACACGCGGTCAGAGGGAGACTTGGGGGCGGTCGGGGACCAGGAGGAGTCAGGCGACAAGCGTAGACCTAGACGACAGGGCCTGTGAACCACGCCTGCTCCGGTGTATTCTACGCCGGCAACCAGGTCGAGGAATGGGAAACATAACGTCAAAACGTCTAACAGGTCCTTCCTCGGGGGCGGAAAACGACCGGCTCCTGATAAGGTCCCATGTTTGGTCCGGGGCTGGACACTCCCGGTGTAGGGTCGGGACGAGACTGACGGGAGTCGGGTCCCCGAGTCGGGTCCGGGTGGTAGGAACCCGTTGGGACCAGAGTCACGTCGTGTGTCCAGGTCCCTCCGGTTTCTCCTTCGGAGAAGATCTGTGTGGTTCGCCGGAGGATTCACGGATACTCGTCGCGGACTTGTGACACACGGGGGGGTGGACACCCCTCCACCCCCAATGTCGACAGTAGGGTCTTGGGAGTACGAACAGGGGTACCACTCAGACCCAGGGGAGGACGGTCCCCGGACCAGAGAAGGACACTGAGACTCGTCTTTCCGAGGGAAGCGGACCCACGTCCCTCTCTCCTACCCGAAAAGACAGACCTTCACCACCGGTGTCCAGTCCCGGCTCTGGGGGGTCGTCGGGGACAGGACCACCTCCTCTCCGGTCGACGGGGTCGACAGGACTTCCCACACGACCCGGGACGATCGGGGTTGAGTCCGAGAGACCGGGCCCGACCCAAGGGTCCGGTCCTGACCGGAGGTCTGTGGGCGCCGCCCGTGAGGGCTGGGTCCCCCATGTCGACGGACATTTCACACACACCTAGGGGAGGAGGCAGACGGGAAGCCGGTGCAACCCGAAGGTGTCACCCCGCTCCATAGGTCGGATGTGAGTTCAGGGCCCCCCCGTTGGGCCTACCTTCCTCGTTGTACCCCAACCCCGCCCCTCGTTTCGACCGAAGGTCCAGGACCACCGGGTCCACCACCCAGTCACGTCCTTTCTCCAGGTCCCTCCGGTTTCTCCTTAGGAGAAGATAAGTTTGGTTCGTCGGAGGGTTGTGTGGATGTTCGAGCACGGACTCGTGGCACGTGGGGGATGGACCGGAGACCAGGGGGTCTGAGACGGTCACGGGTAGTCTGGTGACGTCTACGCCTCGAGCCACGGGTCCAAGGTCCGGTCTCACACCTTCGTCGATACTCCTGTGCCTGAGACTACAGTCTACGAGTCTGGTAAGGGGTGTCCTCGGCGGGGGAAGGTGACAAACGGAGGTTCGACACCCCTCGGGTCCTCCTTCCCCGCGTTTAGTCACCTGTCTCTCCTCTGGACGTTTCACTTCCGCGAGTCAGTACAGGCTGAGAAACGTTGGGGTACCTGACATGGTCCGAAGAGACAGGTACCCTAAGAGGTCCGTTCCTATGACCTCACCTAACGGTAAAGGAAGAGGTCCCCTAGAAGGGTTGGGTCCCTAGCTTGGACCCAGAGGACGTGACGTCCGCCTGCGAAATGGCAGACTCGGTGGACTCCCATCTCTACTTTCTCTAGACCCCAGAACAAGATTTCAGACTAAAAAGCGTTTGGTCTGAGGCGAAGACGGTCGCACTACGGTCCTAGACTCCGGAGTCCCGGGGTCACGGCCGGTCCCAGTCCCGAACGACCGGACTCGACGTTGAAGGGTGCCCTGGGACCACCACGGTTACCGTCTGTGGCCACCATTTACGGTGTCGAGGTTGGGACGACGGGTTACCGTGGAAGGGAGACTTTGTAGGGACTGAAGTGTCGACGAGTGCACCACACAGTACCCGCACTGGTGCACCAGACTCGAGGAGGGCCCACCGTGCGAAACAATCGGACCGTAGGTAGGGTTGATCCCGGGTCCCGACGACTGAGTAGGACCCACTCGTCCTCTTGCACGGTGCCGTCGTTCCCTTGGGTCACACGACACCACTCTCGTCCCGGGGGACGGTGCCCTCCGGAGGTGTACCATGTCTTCAGTTTCGACGGAGTCCGCAACGTCGAGGGGAAAATGGTATTTATCACGGAGGAGAGAGGACGGGTTCCGCTGGATGTCTAAGTCAGGTCAGGGATAGTCTAATGGTTACCGTCAAAGGTGTCTTGATCTGGTCAAAAAAATTTTTTTTAAACATACCTCTGTGTCTTCAGGGACTTACCAGTTTCGTTAGAACTCTTTCTTTTTGTCTCGACCTCCTTTGACGACGCGACCGGAGTCTGATGTGCCGTTTCGATATCCTAGTTTTGTCATACCTTGCCCGTGTTTTTGTCTGCACATAAGTATCTAGTTGTCCTGTTCTATCTTTCGGTCTTTGTTTGGGTGTGTCGCTATCAGTTAATCAGATACTGTTCCCCCCGCTCTGATGTATGTCCTCTTTCCTGTCAGAGAAGTCATTCATCGTGATCCTTTTGACCTGTCGGTGTACGTTTTATTGCTTTAATCTTGTAATTGTGGTATGTGCTTTTATTTGAGTTTGACCTAATTTCTGGAGTCACATTCTGACCTACGATATTTTGAAAATTCCCTTTTGTATGTGTTTTGGTGAGAAACTGTATTTAACATCGTTATAGAAAAACTAGGTAGAGGATCTCATTACCTTTATTTTTGTTTTTATTTGTTTATCCTGGATTAATTTGAGTTTTCGAAAACGTTTCGTTTCCTTTGGTATGTGTTCTACTTTTCTGTTGGGTCTCTTACCCTCCTCGATAAACGTTTACTGCACTGGCTATTCCCTAATTGAAGGTTTTAGACGTTTGTCGAGCACGTCGAGTACGTCGAGTTGTATTATGTTTATTTTTTATTTGCTTGTCTTCTGGAGACATCTGTAAGGAGGTTTCTTCTGTATGTTTACCCGGCAGTCTGTCTACTTTTCTCCGGGTCGTAGCGATTAATAATCTCTTTGCGTTCAGTTTTGATGTACTCTATACCGGAGTGTGGTCGGTCGTACTGGTGCTAGTTTTTCATTTTCGTTATGTACGACCTCTCCGACACCTCTTCTCCCTTGGGGGATGTCAACCGCTTTCTTTCATTTTCAACGAATGAGCGCAGACTGAGAAGCGTTGGGGTACCTGACATCGGACGGTCCGAGGAGAGAGGTACCTTAAGAGACCCGTTAAGATGACCTCACCCATCGGAAAGGGAAGAAGTCCCCTAGAAGGGTTGGGTCCCTAGTTTGGGTCCAGAGGGTGTGACGTCCACCTAAGAAATGGTCGACTCGATGGTCCCTTCAGGTGAGACAACTACCCTTACCTTTAACGATGTCGGCGACACCTCTCGTTATGTCTTCAAGGAAGTTTTGATTTTTGTCTTGACGGTAAACTATGTCGCTAGGGTGAGGGCCCGTATACAGACTCTTTTGGTACAAAGGTTTCCTATATACGTGGGGTAACGTCGTGACAAATGTTATCGGTTCTGCACCTTCGTTGAAGACAGGCAACTGTCTCCTTACTTGTCTCTTCTACTCCACGTGTCTGTCACCCTATAAGGAGTCGGTAAACTTTCTTACTTTGCTTCGGTAAACGTCGTTGTGCCTACCTAGACCTCTAATAGTATGATTCGTCCCATACAGTCTACCTCTTTCTGTTTATATACTGTCGCAACTGTCCGTCTTAGATTTTATTTTCTATGTTTACTTGAATAAATGTCTTATCTTTGTCTGAGAGTCTGAATCTCTTACTTGAATACCAATCGTCCTCCGTTCCCATCACCCGTCCCTCTCTGACCCTCCAACCCTGGCTCTATAAGTGTGTCAACATAAACTTTGTCCATTGGTTGTTCCTGGGTATGCATGTCCGTGTCGCGTCTCTCGAGACGAGTCACAAGACATTGTCGCCTATGCCCTCTTCCTGAGCTTTTTCTTATCTACGCACTTATGCACATTGACTTGGGGAAACGGCGTGTGGACTTCGAGGGACAGTTAGTTCATGTAAGGTTACATTTTATGATTAAATTTTTTATTATTTATTCACTTTTTTTATGGAGAAGGAGTGGGGAGGACCCTCGTCAGTCGGATCGTCGGTGGGTGTGGGTCATACTTAAACAAGTGGGAGGTGTCTGGGAGAACGTCAGTTTCGTCGACACAAGTGTAAAGTCCGGGTGGTTGGGACAGCAGGACACTTTAAGACTAAAGAGGTGGGTTTTCCTCTGAGTCTGAACCAGGGTCAGAACACCTTAAAGTCCTATAGTTTCTAATTCCTGTGTAGGGACCTCACGGATCTCTCCCCTCCCTCTCCGATTGGTGTCCCCATAGTCGTTCTCTGAAGGGCAGTCAGTGTCACCCAGGGTCTTGTGTCGCCTCAGCTGGAAATTACAGTGCTCCTTGTACAACACCTGAGTCTTAGACAGGAGTCGGTCTGGTCGTTAATGCGAACCTCTGTCTTGAGGGTCTGTACGTTCAGGCCCTCTTCATTAGACAATCCGGAGGACAACACGGGATAGGCTCTTTCTGAACTCCTACATGAGGTTTTTCAGTTGGTGTCGTTGTCATCTTTCTTAAGTTCTTTTTCTTCCTTTATCCGAGGTTCTTTTATCGACGCAATTGAGTCCACACGTTGTGCCTTTATTTAAGATCAGAGTCCCGGACCTCTTGTCGGTCAAGGCTGGGTGTCTTCCCTTCGACCGGCCCGAAGGACTGCGCCGCTCCTTTCGTACGAACGAGGTAGTCACACCCCTTTTGTCCGTCGTCACGGTCCCACCTCTCAATGACTACTACAGCACCCGAGTCTACTTCGTAGGACTGTACTAGACCTCGCCAACTGTCGGACATTTTTAATATGTAGCAAAGTTGTACCCAGGACCTAGTAGGGGGACGGTCGTCGACCCAAATCTCATATCCTTTCCTTATCATAAATATGGTAGTATCATATACAATCACCGAAATCTCAATGTCTCAGTTGTGTCACCGTCAATGTCCCCCTCTGACCATTGTCTGACTTCCGTCTCTCCTTCACAATGTTTGGGAGACGGCAGCCAAATGACTTAACGTTGCGGAGTGAAGGAGGGGAGAAGGACCGAAATCAAAAGAGGCATCGAGAGCGGTCGTGGACTGCGCGACGTCTAAAACGAATCGCTCAAACGAGTACAAACGGAGAGAGATGAACCTTCGACCGAAAACAGACATAACGAACGACGGGTCGCCACGGTCGCAAATCGCGCACAGGCACTGAAGAACGCCTCTTCCCTGTCGACTGGTCACATTTCCAGTCCTGTGGTGACCGTGTCCTGACCCCCCTGTCGTACCTCTCTCCCCGGGGGGAAGAAGGAGACTGCGTCTCCCTCTGCCCTCCCGCACAGGTTCCGACCAGGTACGGACCCTAAGCCTCGATAGGCACTTTTGAGTCCTCCCGATATCTATTGTATGGTCTTACATCACCTTCACCTCCTTCGACTTTGCTGAATGTGCAGAGAAAGCATGACTCTTCAGTTTACTTTTGACTTTAACTGTTCACGTCCCCGTCTTGACCTTCGTAAAATAAATCTTAATGTCACCATTGTTCTAGACTTGTGTATTTGACAATTTTACCAAGAGAGGACTCTTTCCCTTCCCCCGCCCTTTGTAAAGAAAAAGTGAAGTATAGGTAGGCAGATGTGTCTAAATTACAAACATGAAAGACACATAATGAAAATATTAAAAATTTTTACAACCCCCTTTCGGTACCCGTGTCTGCAGTTACAGGAACAAAGGACATTTTTTACAGAAGCGAACAAGCACTAAATCGGAATAAGGGGACCTGAAATATCTCCCAGGTACACTTTTTGCCGGTAGGCTTCCCAGCCTTTCGGCGTCACTCTCTGTAAGTCCAGGTAATGCAGTGGACCGCAGGGATTTGCTCCTAAACACGGGGTGTGGAGAGATCTTACGGAGTGGCCTTCTTTCAAACAGAGTTGATCCCTTTTCATAGATACTATCTATGTCTTCTGGTTTCTCGACCGTAAAAATTATTTCTCTTTGCAAGACTTCAATTATTCTTTTTAAGGATTTATAGAGTTATCTTTTTTTCTCCTATTTCTTATATTTTTTTCGAATGGTTTCCTCTTTACTTTTTGGTAGCTGATTTTGTCGTTTGATTGAAAGAATGGGGAGCCGGTCCTCTTGCTTTTTCCTCCTCCCTGTTCTTCTCTTCCTCCTCCCCCTCCTCCCCTCTACCCCCTCCCCTCTTCCCCCTCCCCTACCCCCTCCCTCTTTCTCTCTGTCCATCATTACCCCCCCCCCCCAACCCCTAGAACGTGGTAAAAGGCACCCGGTTGACCTCCTTCAGGTCGTCAAATTGAAGATTCTCGCCTCCGATTCCTTTATGAACCAATTCGCACGTTTTGACACATAGTCAGGTCGCTGTCCACAACCTCTGAGACGACGGGCACGTCACACACCTGTCTCCGTCTCTGACCTCACTACCTCCTTCTGGTCCCCGGCGAATCTTGGTGGTCACTGACCCCTCTCTACCCTTCCTACGAGGGGGTCTCGGAGGTCTCCCTCTTACCAGGACGGGTGTGGAACGAAAACCTGAGACCGGAGGACTCGACACCCCCCTGTGTAAAGACAATAACCCTCGGTGGTCGGATACCGTGGACCAGTGTATAGGACCTTCGATTCACACTAAGAGCTGTCACCTTCTACCCGGCTGTCAGGACCCGACCTGTCCCCGCGGGTCGCATCGTCGGCGGAGGGTGCCCCCCGGGGGTCGAGCCCAGGTGCCGTCGACGACGGGTACAGTGACACAGTCGACCTCGAGTGTCCCAAGATACGGGTCTCCCTTCTGCCTGCTTCTTGGACCCCCCTCAGACCCAGTCACTAAAGAGGGGAGGGGACACGTCAGTTGTCACAGGTCCTTCCACATAGTCCACTTGGTCTACACCGAAGTCCCCTGGTGGACCACTCACAGGAGTTTCCTACCCCCCGAAGGGTCCCTCGACCTGGGTACCCTGAGCCTGTTCGCTCCGTCTGTCTTGTTACAAGCTCACAAGTCGCATAGAATTTGTCACCCAGGACGGAGAAAGGAGTTTTTATCCGGTATCTCTGACCCTCCTTTGTAAACGTTTACTGCGTTGACTCTTCTCGGATTAAAGGTTTTATATGTTTCTCGAGTGTGTTTGGTTGTTGTTGTTGCTTTTCTTGTTGTTACTTTTCACATGTTTGTCGAGAATGTGAGTTGTCAGTACATTTTTTTGGGTTGACCTTTCACCCGTCTTCTGAATTTATGTGCAGACGTCTCTTAAGTGTGTCTTTCAATTATCCCTGCACTTTTCTACGAGTCGTAGTGAGTAGTAATCTCTTTACGTTTCGCTGTGTTACTCCGCCGCGGAGTGCGGTCAGTCTTCCCGAGAGGAGAGTTCTTGTCGTTTGACTTTCGACTAATAGACTTTCCTAATGAAGTTATTCGTCTGAAACCTGTTCTGTCTTTTGTCTGTTTTCTCCTACACGTTTCTTTTGTGTCTTCCTGTTCCTCCTTTATTGATGTCTGTGGTGTTTCAAATTTTTCGTGACGATACTTGTTCATATATAATTTTATAAACTTTTATCTCTACTTCATTTAAGGGTCCTTTTATATTTTATAACATTGGCAATATTCTTCTTTATTTCTCGGACTTATTCATTATGTCTTTAACTTCATTATCAGTTTCTCGTGGGGAGACTTTTTGGGGAGACCCCAATAAAATTGGGGTCCTGGTCTTCCGATACGACTATCGAAGTTTGTGAAAAATTCTGTATATCTTGAAATAAAGTATATCAACGTAGGTCTTTTATATTTTTCTCGTTTCCGATGGGAGCAATAAATACTTCGATTAAAATCGATTGTTCTATTTTCGTGTGACGTTTTGTGTTATCTCGACGAACTACTTAAATCATACCTTATTTTCGTTTTTATACTGGAGTTCTTTTTTTTAGAAATGTATTGTTTACGACCTCTCCAACACCTCTTTTCCCTTGTCAGGGTGTAACGACCATCCTTCCATTCAAAACGTCGGTGATACCTCTTGTCATACCTCCAAGGAGTCTTTTGATTTTTATCCCAACGGTACACCAGGATGTTCGGGTAAGGACCCGCACACACTCACGTACGGTTCAACGAAGTAGTACAGACCGAGACACACTGGGCTACCTGATATCGGGTGGTCCGAGGAGACAGGCACCCTGAGAGGTCCGTCTCATTACCTGACCCAAAGGAACGGGAGGAGGTGCTCTAGAAGGGTTAGGTACAGAGTACGTAACCCTCCACCCAAGAAATGGGGACCACGGTGGGCCCTTCTGGTGAGGATCCGTACTAGGCCTGTGTTTGAGATTAGACTTTCCCATATACATGGGGATACAAGTATCGTCGTGACAAGTACTTTCGGCTCTGCACTTTTGCCCGGTGTACAGGTAGCTCTCTACTTACCGGCCTCTTCCGCGGCACACGTGTGTGCCTTGTGACAAGTCGCAGAGCTCTACTTCGTCGCGGTGACTGCCGGTGCACCTACCTGGACCTCTAATGGTATATTCACTTCAGTCGGTTTCTGTTCGTAGTGCACCATAGTGACTACAACGTAGGTTTTACGCCGTGCTTATCTGAGTAGACACTCTGTCTTCGTCTGAGCCTCTTGTCCCAGCGCCAACGGTTCCCCTGTCCTCCGCCTCCTCCCACCTGATACCGTCTACGTCCGACAGTGCATGTCTTAGCGTGTGCTGTTCGAGAGTGACGTCTCGCGTCCCTCGACGTAAGTTGCAGGACGCTAGTCGGCGTCGCCCTCTCCTCTGCTTTCCGTCACACACACACGCACACTGACGCCGTAAAACGACGTGCCGTCTGTTGGAACACTTGGTCGATATGAACCATTCATGTCACCCATTCTTCCTCGATTTTTATGGTGTTCGGTGCCTTACTTTGTTTTTTCTTCGTCCGAGTGTCTAGATCTCTTATTTGATCACCAATCGTCGAAATATTTTTATTATTATTCTATCGTAATTATATTCGATGTCCTATATAATATGTTGTACCCCTTATTGATTATTTTTATTGATATAATATATTTATTGTAAATATATTTTTGATATTTACCTCATATTGGAAATTTTTACTACTTTCGTTATAACATATGGACATTCAATCTATGATAGCAGATCGCTGATATGAAGTTGCTTTTACTTTTTCTTTCCGATTTGTCTTGCTCGGACCGAGACAGATTGGTCACCGTGGTTCGTGCGCCCTCGGTCCACAGTCGAGACCAAGGACTCCCCAGGGCCCGTGGTGAATCGGTCTGAAGGTCCGAGTCTACACCGTGCGGGGAAACTGAGAACGGCGCCGGGACACTTCCATTCGGTGCGCAGTGAAGGACCGTCTACAAAGTTCCCGGTTTCACGATCGCAGTCAGTGGTAAGTTAAGGGGAAGACCCACCGATACTCGGTCACATCCTCCTCTGTCCGGCCGGGCCCCGGGAGCGTCGACAGACCCAGTGGATCTGGGCATGCACTCGGTCTCTATTGAACCCAATGAAATTCGACGGTGCCGACCCCTCAGGAAACAATAATGAATCGAATAGGATTGTTTGATGTCTGTGTTGGACTCGTAGATAGTCCTCTTCTTCGATTCAGTTCCGACATTGGACACGTCTCGGGTCCCGGCGCACCTCTCCCGTGTGTCTCGCCGGCGGGGGAACTGACAGGGGTCTCTCGGTCCGACCAGCGACTCGACGTCTCCGCTCCTTATGTGTGTCCTCCCGGTCGCAGCCGACCCTGGAGGTACGGCTTCCGTGTCTCCCCGTTGTGGTGTTCCGGTCCTCTTTCGTGCCGGGGGGTCCACACGACCGCCGTGCCTCGGGTCCCCAACGTCCTTGGATCCCCGGGCCACTTTACATGTGTGTGTTCTTCTTTATTCCTGTAGACCTATCAGTCTTTATCCGAGTGTTTTACCCTATGTAGATATGTTACCCTATAATAAGTCGGTATTTTTCCTTATTTTAATCAATGTTCGACCTTAGTTCTATCCACCCTCTTTGTAGTTGTTGGAGTCTGTGGACTTACTATGGGGAGATTACCGTCTTTCTTCTCCTTGATTTCTCGGACAACTACTCCCACTTCCTCCTCTCACTTTCTCGGCCGAATTTTGATTTATAATTTTTTTTGATTCTAGTGCCGTAGGGCGAGGTAGTGAAGTACCGTTTATCTTCCCCGTTTTCTCCTTCATCTCTGTCTAAAGGAGGGGGACCCGAGATTCTAGTGACGCCTACCACTGACGTCGGCACTTTAGTCTTCTGCTAACGGAGAACCGTCCTTTAATACTGTTTGGATCTGTCACACAACTTTTCGTCTCTGACAACTGTTTCCAGGTATATCAGTTCCAACACCAGAAGGGTCACCAGTGTATGTCAACACTCTCGACCTGGCATTTCTTCCGACTCGTGGTTGCTTAACTACGGAAGTTTGACACTACGACCTCTTCCGAGGACTCTCAGGGAACCTGTCGTTCCTCTAGTTTGGTCAGTTAAAATTCCCTTTAGTTGGGACTTATGAGTAGCCTTCCTGACTACGACTTCGACTTTGAGGTCATAAAACCAGTAGCCTACACTTGTCGACTGAGTAACCTTTTCAGGGACTACGACCCTTTCTAACTCTCGTCCTCTTCCCCCGAAGTCTCCTACCCTACCGACCTACCGTAGTGGTTGTGTTACCTGTACTTAAACCCGTGCGAAGTCCTCTACCACTCCCTGTCCCTCCAGACCACAAGGCGTTAAGTGACTATAAGAGAAAGACAAAAATTATTTCGTCCGTAGGTGCACCCGAAACGACGTCACTGGCAGGAGACACACGGGTAGTCCGACCCTCTCGTTCCAGGGGTCTTGGAGTCTTTCACGAACACTCGAAGATCTTTTTACGTGTATACTAAACGATTTATTGGAACCGGTCGAGTAGGGTCAAAGACCTACCGGAACGTCATCAAATACTACTTCGACTTGACCCGAGGAATAGTTGAATGGTTAGGAAAGAAACAACTTTCCAAGACCCATATTTGGTGCAGGAACCTCCCCATTGATTTTCTACCTGATCTGTCCTTCCAGTAGGGAAAAAGAACCACGTCTATTGAGTCTACGTCCGGACACCGACCACTCTTGAGTGGGGTAGTCACCCGACACCAGGAGTAAAGTGCACCCAGGTCCGACCACAGAATCCATTCTTCTGAGTACTCCGACCTCACCTTTTGTCGTGCACATGAGCACACGACGGGTCCTGTCGTCGTGTCCCGTGTCTCACTGCGGTGACATATGTCAGGGGTCGTGCACCGTCCGTAAAATCTACCCCGAGAAGTCCAACAGTTTTTCTCTATTTAGATGAGAGTGAAGAACCCGAGATTTTAGTGACGTCTACCACTGACGTCGGTACTTTAATTTTATGCGAGTGAAGAACCTTCTTTTCGATACCTGTTGGATCTGTCGTATAAAGTGAAAACTGTTTTGTCTGAACCTCAAGGTTTCCACCGGACCCAGATCTTACCGACAACCTAGGAATCCACTCACTTTCAGTCAGTCAGCACAGACTGAGAAACACTGGGATACCTGATATGTCAGGTACCTTAAGAGGTCCGGTCCTATGACCTCACTCATCGGAAAGGGAAGAGGACCCCTAGAATGGTTGGCTCCCTAACTTGGGTCCAGAGGGCGTAACTTCCACCTAAGAAGTAGTCGACTCGGTGTTCCCTTTCGGTTCTTTTGATCTTAGTCGACGGATAGGGAAGAAGTCCCCTAGAAGGACTGGGTCTTTAGTTTGGTCCCAGAGGACGTAACGTCCGTCTAAGAAATGGTCGACTCGATAGTTCCTAGGAACCCTCACCTTGGAATAAAGGTGCACGAGTGGGAACTGCACCCGAAACTCTCTTCACACGTCTGTCATCGGTCTCCCCGTGGCACTCGTTGTCGTCCTGGAGCAGGTACTCGTCCTGCTCGGACTGAGACGGCGTCCCCACCCGGGACGTAGAACGCCCAGGACGTACCTTCGGACGGGGAGACGACCGTCGACCAGTCGAGAGGCGAAGCAGCCGAGTCCCCCTGCACGTCGTCGGGACCCCAGACACAAGGGTGCAAACCGAAACAAGAACGGTACTCCAAAACCTCCTTTTGCGGTCGGACCTTCTAAATCGGGACTTAAGGTCGGTTTCACATCCGTCCTACACAAGTCTAGATGTCCAGGGCGAAACACCTCCGGAGCTCTACGGGTAACCCTTCCGAACACCCTACCGCCACCCGTGGGGTTCCTGTTTTCGTCTGACTCCTCTCCTTCTGGGTGCGAGGCTGGACACTGCAGAAGAGAACCCGTCACAGACGTAGAAGTCCTGAGTCGGGGGTCCCGTACCCTCGACCACTCGCACCAGTCCGACGATACTTGCGGGTCACGACCCCCGTCCGGCCCCCCGACCACGACGAGGTCCCGGTCCGGAACAGCGACAGACACAGACAAACTACGCAGAGAGAGTTGACCCGTCGTCATGTCCGGTGTCTCACTGCGGTGACATATGTCAAGGGTCGCGTACCGTCCGTAACATCCACCCCGAGAAGTCCAACGTTTTTTTTTTTTCTATTTAAATGAGAATTGAAAACCCCGAGGTTTTAATGACGTCTACCACTGACGTCGGTACTTTAATTTTGTACGAACGACGAACCTTCTTTTCGATACTGGTTGGATCTGTCGTATAATTTTTCGTCTCTGTAATGAACCGACTGTTTATAGGTAGATCAGTTTCGATACCAAAGAGGTCACCAGTACATACCTACACTCAACCTGGTATTTCTTTCGACTCGTGGTTTCTTAACTACGAAGACTTCACACCATAACCTCTTCCGAGAACTCTCAGGGAACCGGACGTTTCTCTAGGTTCGTCAGGCAAGATTTCCTTTAGTTAGGACTTACAAGTAACCTTCCTGACTACGGCTTTGACTTTGAGGTTATGAAACCGGTGGACTACGCTTCTCGACTGAGTAACCTTTTCTGGGACTACGACCCTTTCTAACTTCCGTCCTCCTTTTCCCCAGCTGTCTCCTACTCTACCGACCTACCGTAGTGGCTGAGTTGCCTGTACTTAAACTCACTTGGGGCCCTCAACCACTACCTGTCCCTCCGGACCACACGACGTCAGGTACCCCAGTGTTTCTCAGTCTGTGCGGACTCGCGGACTCGACTGGACTCGCGGACTCGACGTGACTGGACGTGACTCGAGACTGAGTTTGGGTCCGTCGTGGTCGTGACGAGAGTCCACTCCGAACCAACGTTCTAAAACTGTCTCCGGCAAATGACTACCCTGTAGTCCTCGAGGACCTTAACCACCGTCTTCCCCGTGACCCCTAAGAGGTCTGTAGAGTCCCGTCCTCCGTCTACCATCAAGTCCACCGCTCCGGGCTCCCCAGAGGATAGGACGTGCCGACCCAGGGTTCGCAGAGCCCAGGACACTCCCACGGGGTAGGGTGTGACTCCTACGACCCCCGTGGTGGATCCGATTCGCCACCAGTGACGGGGTCCTCTTGACTTCCGAACCACCGGCCCGTTCTTGAGGTCCGTCAAGTCCTTTGGTCAAGTCGGGGGTCCTTTGGTCCAGTGTCTCGTCCTCCACTCGTCGCCCGTTCACTCACTTCGAAACAGACACAATGTCGGTGAGGGGCAACGAGTGCAGTGGTGGACTCGAGGCGGAGGTAGTCGAGTCGGTTCCGTAATTTAAGAGTGTCCTCACACTTACGGTCGGGATTTCAGTCCTGTGATATAGGACTCTAACGGGGGTTTGTCGTCCCTCCACGGGATCTCTACATTAACGAACTTAGTGGGGGTCAGGACCCTTTGAGCAGAAAGTGCTTTGACCAGGGACCACGGTTTTTACCCCTACCGACTCTGTCTACATGCGTCTCGGACTCCCGGCACCACCGCCGAGAGTGTCCGACAACCCCGGGTCCCTGTCCTTACCTAGGGACGGCGGGTCGCGTCTCCACCCCGAGTCTCGGCCTGCCTATCACTCCTGGCTACAGGGGCACCAAAGTGGGGATCCGACCTCCGTGTCGGAGTACGTCCGACTTGTCGCCGGGGGCGGCACCGACTGGTCCTCAGGACCTCCAAGGGTAGGTGAGGAGCGGGACTCCAGGGTGGGACCCGTGTCAAAGGACCCGACCCTGGAGTGTGTCGTTTGTCGACTGGTAGTGAAAGAAACCCTTTTCTACGGTAGCTCCAAGGACTCCCTGAAGGAACCACCGGGATACCACTTCTGAGGTCGAAGGTCGTATCCCTACGTCAAAGCTGGGGACCAACTCCTCAACTCTGGGGGTGTACAGCACCCTGTCGATTCGGACACCCGGAGTTGATCTCTCGGACATACGACGTCGCTTCTGGGTCCCACCGGTTTTTTAATTGTTGTCCAAGTACTCTCCTCTCCGAATAGGACCTGACAGGCCCACCGGGATCGACGGTAGTACGGAGGAAGACCTCCCTGGGCCCCCCCAAACCAAGTCTAGTGTCGTGCCCCCGCTCCGTATACTCCTGTCTCCGTCGCTGTCCTCACTTCACCGGTGTGCGGTCCCTGCGGTCCGTGACGGCCGGGGGGCCTTCGCCCTCCTCCACCGTTTGTGGCGGGGGAGGGGCCTCGGACGCCTCCTCGTACCGGGACGTCCTGAGGGACTCGAACTCGAGGTCGGAGTTCCGACACTCTGTCAATTCAAAGACAACTAAGCTTTATGTGAAGTCCCGAGGGAACGACCGAGCCATCACTGTTTAGGCGAACGGGCGCGTCCTCCGAGCCCAAACTAGGGACCAGGCCCTTCTGAGGTGCCCGACGTCTCGTTGAGTCGGACGTGTGGTGTCGTTCTCTCGGACTCGAGTCTCGGACCTCGGGTCGATGGCTCAGGTGTCCGACGTCGCTGACTTCCGACGCGGGGTCTCGGTCGCGAGTCGGTGTCCTCTTCGGAGGCGTCGCTCTTCGGGCGCGCGGCGGCGAGCTCCCGTCGGGGCAAGAGACGCTGAGCTCTCCCGGGACCGCGTCGTTCCTTCGGGCCGCGTCGTCATCTATGTATGTCTGTAGAAATGTTTTGGTTTTCTCGCGACTGTCTGCCGCTTGCACGGTCCGTCTTCTCTCTGTCTGCCGCGTCGCCCGGGTGGGGGCTCTCCCGCAGGCCCGAGTGCCGCGGGTCGAGGAACGGCTCCGGTGCCCCGCCCGGTGTCACGCCCTTCGAGTGCGCCCGGAAACCTTCGAAAAACCGAGGTCTCAGCGAGGGCCCGGGGGCAGGTTCCCTCCCAGAGAGGCCGAGGGTAGAGGGGAGGACGCAGGAAGGAATCTGGGTCCCCGGGAGTCCGAACTCCTTCTCTACCCTGAGCCCCCGTCCGCCCTCCGCGACGACACGTCACTGTCCGTTCAAAAACAAGAGAAGAGCTCGACGAGGACCCGGGCAGATCTGCCGGACTGCCTTGGGGTCTTTGAGTCTCGGAGGTTTCGGGGAGGTAGACCCCCGCCGAAGTCAACTCTAGTGGCACACTTCTCCCTCTGACCCGCGGGACCCCGCTAGTCTGTCGCGGTGGAGGACGGGTCCTGGAGTCCTGCCCGGTCACCCTCCGTCGGTTGGAGCCCAGCGGTTGGTCGGTCGTCACTCTTGGTGCCGGCCTTGAGTGGCGGTGTGTGGCTGGCCCTCGGTCCGGGCCGGCGGACGGGGTGCCGGGGACCTCCCACCCTGACAGGAGTTGCGTCTCTGTTCTGGCGCGTACTCGGCCACGTCCGACCCCTGCGTTGTTCACGTCCGGTCCCTGTACGGCTCGCGAGTCCCCTCGGTCTCGGCCGGAATCGGGGCGAGGCGGGACGGAGGGGCACCTTTCGACGACGAATAGTTTTATTCCTCAAGGACGTTTCCGAGTGTTAAATATGGGTCCAGGGACACAAGGTTACTGCGCCACTCGGGAACCTATACCCACTTCTGTAGGGAAGTCTCCCTTCGTAATGTTCCTGTGGAAAAGGTAAAGGGACAACTCACTCAACTGGCGTCGACGGCTCACACCCGACGTCGGGACTCCCGCCCCCCGGTCCCGCCCTTCCGGCGACCCAGACCCCCGGAGGACGGAAAGGAGGGGAGGTCTGGGGCGGGGACAGGACAGGGAGGTGGAGGCCCGGACGCCCTCAGGGAGAGGGGAGGCAGCCCCGCTAACAAGGGTGCGACCCTCGGTGACAGAGAGTACGAACAACTGCTAGTCTGGTCGACTTTAGCTTTCCCGTCCGCCAACGTCGAGACTACCTAGCCTCCGGGTCTCCCACCTGCATCCGGATCTCGACCCGCGACCCAGGGGCCTACCACAGTGCGGCTCCTGTGCCCAACCCTCTCGAGTCGGGGAACCACTCCTCCCGCGGGGAACCTCGGTAGACGGGAGGTGGAGTAGAAAAGAGGAAAGCTCCCCCAAAGTTCAACCTTGGTACCGACCACAGAACGTCCTAAGTAAACCCGGAAGGACCCCGTCAAATCCTTACTGTCTGGTCCTCTCTTAAAACCTTGGTCTGCCAAGAGCACTTTGTTTTATTACCTAAGGAGGGTTCATACTCTATAACTAAATCGTAGTGGATTCTTCAGTAGGATTGTGAGACGCTTCTTATACAAAAGTCAAGATTTTAGAAGATTACCTATACAGTTAAAATTGCCTAAAAGGGGCAATCAAGATTTAGAAAGGAAACCTAGCACGGTGCGCCGACAGTACTCGCGACTATTATACTGTTTACCCCAATCCTATGCGTAAAGGTAAAAGGTTTACTCGGAAAGGTCACTCCGACGTCGACCGGACGGAGGAAGGTCCGTTTACTCGGGTTTCCGAATCCACCACTGCCCTCAGCCCACGGGTCACGCCCGACCCCGAGGTAGAGGCCTCGGCTCTGTCCCGCCCGGGTGGAGGGGTGCACCACAGTCGGTGACCAACCGGAACGGTCCGTCGAGTGCGGATTCACAGACGACTGTTGTGACCATAATAATGCTAGTGAGAACACGTCTGCTCCTGAGACACCGGGTCTCTGCCTTGCCGACAGGGTCCTGCTCCGACCGTCGAAGGGGTGTCCCACGAGCCGGGCACGTCCACGGGGAGACCCGCACAGAGGTACTACTTGGGGGAATTGGGAGGGGCGTCCCGCGACGCCCAGTAGACTCGGAATATCTACTCCTGTGGCTCCACACTTCCCGAAGTCTGCAAGTAGACTCCGGTACGTCGTCCTTTCGCCCAACGACCGAGGTCCTAGGTCTCTACTCTCCGCGTCTCCCTGGGAAAGGTCCGTCTCCCACCCAAGGTTGGGGAGGACGGGGGAGGGGTACCGTTCGATCCGAACAGTCGGCCCGACCCGTTCCGAGAGACGGGTGGCGGACTGTATTAGGGTCGACTCCGGTCGCCCCTTCCACCGTAGTCAGGGGTCTGCACCGACCCGGGACCCGGCGGAAACCAAAGGTGCGCGACGTCTGCCCGTAGCCCCCCGCACCCCCCGCGACCCCGACACGTGCGGGGCTCGTCCGAGTCGCCGTGTCGTCCCGTCGAGGAGCTCGGGAAGGAACTCACGCGACGCACATCGAAGCGAAGAAATAACTAAAACGACGGAGCGAAACGGTCCAAAAGGGGTCCTGAAATGGTATTAGTACAAAAGATCAGTCCGACTACTACAGAGGGAATTCTCCATAATTATAGCCTTATTTAACAAGAATTCCACGTAGATGAATACTTTATTTGGTATTGTTCGAGTGACGTCACAAAGTGCCTCGTGTCCTGCGTAGTCTTATGGATCCTCCGAGAGTCGCAAGTGTGAATCAGAACTGAAGGGGGTCAGTCAGACACTCCCCGTCCTACGGAAAGATCCTGTCAGAGACGGTGAGTCCTTTTGGGTGACTGCGAGACAGACTTAGTCCATCCCACGAGCCGTCCTCGTCGGACCCACCGGTCAACCCGGGAGTCCTCGGGAGACGTGTCCTTCTTCCATGTCTCGTAGAAACTCTAGAAGTAGGGGGGCCGGGTAACCTCTCAAGTGACGTATTTGGGACTTTGGGGACGAAGTCCTCCTACAGGGACGCACCCTTCGAGAGCAGAAATTACCATCCACAGTTTACGTAGCGGTATAGATTTATAAGTAGTAATTCATAATTTGTAAACAAGATTTATCGTGACACTTTACGTTTGCTCTCGTCGACACAATATAGAATTATGTTTTAAATAACTTAGGCAACGGGGTTTGAAAGGTTGGAGAGACGTTTCGACACACGAGTGGTTGCTACGCAGTCTCGACCCGGCGGAGAAGACCTTCAGTTTTGCAGCCCCGTCGCCCGTGCGTCCTTCCTACCACCGACCCCAACCCCCCTGGTCGGTGACAGCGGGCCCTATTACCCTTTACTCCGAAACGGACGAAACACGGGGGACGGAATCTTTTTGATAACGGAGTCAAGTTTCTTGGGAGTCCGAAGCGGTAGTGTCCTTTGGGTCCACGGAGGTACGGTCTCAAGGACCCCGAGGACGTCACACCCGTCCCGTCACACTCGCCGACCGGTCTGGACGTTCCAGGTGCCGAGACACGTCTCTCCCGGACGTCCGTCGACCCGGGGGTGGTAGGACCCGGTGACCCTCTCCGTGACGTTTTCCTGGGGTTTCCTACGTGGGGTTTCCTTTCTCGTGAGTCCCCGACCAGTCTCGGAGCCTCCGGAACTAAGTCCATGTACCTATGAGTCTCGACAGAGGTACCCTGGAGACGGCTGGTGTCCCTCGAGCCCTGACCCACCCACCCCCCTCGGTCGTGCGTCCCGATCAATGGACCACCCAACCAACCAATCGACTCGGTAGTCCACGAGGGACGAGGGAGGCGTGTCGTAACAGGTGTGGGCCCGCAGGGGACCTTTCCTACAGTGGGCCGGTGCCCCGTAGAATTCGCTCCAGCGGGCGGGGTGGGGGTACGGACGTCCTACACGCCTTCGGCGGTGACGTGGGCCCCGAGGAGGAGGGGGTAGGGCTACGACGAGAGACGAGGAGCCCCGGGGGACGTGCACCACGGACGAGGTATTCGAAGGACCTGGCGACTTTCTTCTTCACCGACAGTGTCTACCGAGTGCTCTCTTGAGCGCTCACACCCGGGGTGGGGGGGAAGTCGCAATTTGCCCTTGTGTGACGGCCTGTGTAAAGGTTGTACTACGCGTCGTCCTTTGCGCGAGATGCGGCCCGGTCAGGAGTGCAGGAATATGAGGGCACACACGACACGAATCGGTGAGTCAGCACGGGCTAAGGAACGTTGGGGCACCTGACATCGGGCGGTCCGAGGAGACAGATGTCCCTAAGAGGTCCGTTCTTACGACCTCACCCAACGGGACGGGAGGAGGTCCCCTAGAAGGGATCAGTCCCTAACTTGGGTGCAGAGGACGTAACGTGAGCTTGAGAAATGGTAGACTCGGTGTACGAGAGGTAAGATTCTGCGCGAAGAGTGTAAAAGGGTAGAGACTGCACGTGCCAGAATGTTAGTTTCCGCGGCAGAGCGTCACTTTACGACGGACCGTGGGAGGAGTGAGCTCAACAGGGAGAAACACCGTGGTGTACCCCACTTAAAAGAAGAAGAATTATCACTAAGTCGTAAACCTACTTTCCTAAAACTCATGCGTCTTTTCATGGGTTCATCCCGTCGACTAAACCTAAACCATGACTTGGGCTTTAAGTCATAATCGTTTCGTTTATCAGTAGTAACCCTCTTACTACCCCTCTAGGGTACAAAGAAAACGTTTTGTTGATGGGTCGTGAAATCCTTGGACTTCCTCCCTTCTCCGGGTGTTCCTCTGCTCCGACCCAACCCAAACCCCTGGTCCTGTGCACGACTTCCTGCCTGGTGTGGGGAGGGTCGTTGCGTCGGGCTCCGTTCTCCTCACCGGCTCCGGAGCCTCCGCTACCCCTTGAGTCTCGTGGTCCTCCGACAACCCTGACTGCGACCCCAAAGTTTGTAGGCAGTAATTACGGAAAGTAGTGTCAAATCAGGACAAAAGAAAGAACCAACAAGTATTTTAGTAGCATCTCACCCGGGAGGTAAAGGTGCCCAAACCCTAGACATCTAACTTAGTTAGTGTCCATCTTAAGGTAACATGCATTCCCGACACTCGTAGGAACCTAGTCCATGCATGTCCCCAGGACCTCGGGTGGGGGTCTTCTATGGGTGCAACATGTAGGATACTGAGGATCGCGAGTCTGACTACTCGTCTTTCTGCGAATTGATTGTTTCGAGAACGTTTGGTCATGGAAATCACACACTGAGTGACGACCAGTAAGAGATAAAGTAGGCTGAAGTGACAGACTTCGAAGACCGGCACTGGGTGATGTGACTGGAGGGCCGGGTGACGGCAGACGTTAAACTCTTCTGCTGTGCCCGTCGGGAGAGGAGGCGATGTGCGACCTTTGGGGGGTGAGAGACTCTCCTCCCTCTCTCCGCACCTCAGACTTGGTTACGGCAGACAATTTTTGTGTTGGGCGTGTTGGCCCCGTGTTGGCCTCATCCGTGCAGGGACCACCGGGTCGTCGACTCTGGGGTACGAGGGTCACGTCCCGGGGTCGAGCTAGGGGCCAGTCCCTCGACCTAGGGTGTGCAGTGTCGATTCTCGAGCTCGCGGTGTTGATTTTCCAGGGGACACGGGGTTGAGTTCAGACCCCGTCGGTTTTACTCGTTTGCCTGTAATCCCCTTCCTTGCGCTGTTCTCGGTGTCCGTGTCGACTGGTGTGCTTTTCACATTTTCCCTCGTCCACTTTAATAAAAACTATGACATAAAGTAAATTGGGTTGTGTAATTTTATACGGTGGAAGCATACGTTTGTATACGTTTTTAAGAGTCACTCGATAAAATGTGGGAACAGAAGTATGACTCACACACTTAGACCACGCACCGACTGCGAGTGTCGGGCAGAAACAAGTCTGTTCGTCGAAGGTTCACAGAGGGATAACCTCCCGTGTCGAGACCTCGACCCCACTCGTTTCGACAGTCCCTTTCCAGGCTCACTGTGTGCTAAATTTAAGACGGCCAGCTGCCAGAAACCGTGTTGAGGCGTCGGCCGGAGACAACTCACCTTCGTCTCTCGTCTGTGCCTCCTGCGGACGTACAGAAGTAAGCACGAGGCCACTGTTGCGCAAATGTCCTCGTCTGAACAGGGTCCCCGGTCTCAAACGGCTGGCGACTACACTCCGTGCAGAGTGTGAGAGGTCGAGCTCGGCTTCTCGGGAGTAAATGACAACCGGGTGACTCACTTTCACTTTTAGCTAGGCAGTACAGCCTGAGAAACACTGGTATGTCAGGTACCTTAAGAGGTCCAGTCTTAGGACCTCACCCATGGGAAAGTGAAGAGGTCCCCTAGAAGGGTTGGGTCCTTAGTTTGGCCCCAGAGGACGTGACGACCGTCTAAGAAATGGTCGACTCGATGATCCTTTCGGTCCAGTAGTTTTAAGGGAAAGTCCGAGGTGCGTGGCTCCGGGGCCCGCCGGGAGAAGACCCCGTTAAGGGAGGGGAAAGACGAGTGGGGAGTCGGACGCGCCCGGAACGGGGAAGGGGTAGGTGCAAGAAGGGCTCTAGAGTCGTAGTGGAGAGGAAGGGACGAGAGGAGTAGAGGGGGAGAGAAGACCCTCCAGTTGTCGACTCAAGACGACGGAAACTTCTCTCACACCTCTACACTCCAACTGAAGTACTTTCCCGTAGTAGAGACCAACAGGTCCTTGAGAGTCGGGTCCCTCGTCCCTCCCGACACCGTGACCAGCTCCCGTTCGACCGGTCAGTCCGCCCTTACCGGGAGGCTCCCGTGCCCGAAAGGCCCAGATGTCTTGTCGACAGTGACACAGGGGGTAGGACCTGTGGACGTCCCGGACCCTCCTGGACGACCTGGGTCGTGCCGTCGTAGAGAGTACCGAGGTGTAACCGGTTTGCCGAGGTCGCCGACCGAAACCGAGGTCCGGTCCGTGAGCGGGTCCGGACGTGTCTTTCCTAAAGGTTCACTGGTCGTAGTCGGACACAACACGACACGGATCAGTGAGTCAGCACAGGTTGAGACTCTCGAGGAGACTGGACCCCTAAGAGGTCCGTTCTTATGACCTGACCCAACGGTACGAGAGGAGGTCCCCTAGAAGAGTTGGGTCCTTAGCTTGGGTTCAGAGGGTGTGACGTCCGTCTAGGAAATGGTAGACTCCGTGGCCTCTTCGGGTTAGTAATCGACTACCGAAGATCTACGGTAGGGCCCCACTACCTCCGTCCTTCGTCTGGAAGGTCTAAATGGACGGTCAGGGAGTGGAGAGGTGCCCGTTAAGGAACAGGAGTTGACGGGAGGCTACTGCCCCAACCCCCAGTACCCTCTGGACCGACTACTCAGAGACGGGACTCCAAAACCTGAACCTCGCGACATCTGGGTGAGACCCCGGCGACCGTCAGTGCACCCCTTCCGACTACACTGCGCTCCCACCTCCTTCGGTTCGCGTCCCCCGTCTCGCCGTCGGCCTCCCTGGTCTCCGTGACCACCGGCCCCTACGGGGTAGGTCCGGACCGAGTGAGAACGAGAAGATCCCGGTTCACCGAGACTCTCTGCTGAGGTCCAGGATCGCTATTCGCGGACCGACGAATCGGCCGAGGGTAAAGCAAGGCGGTGAACGTCAGGATAATTCGACGTTAATTTGTTCGCGCTAGATTGGACTCACCGGCTTCCGTGTCATTTACACCTCCGTTCTGTCCCGGTCCTTGCCGACCCCGTGGTGTCGGAGTCCTCGGAGGGAAGACTAGACGCCCGGGCGGTAGGACCCGAACCGCAGCGGCGGGGACGGGCCCCCTCTTTCGCGGACGAACGGAAGACAGGGATCCGTTTCTTCGTTCTTTTCTTTGTGGAAGTCTTTTGTACCCTGAAGAATAATAGTGTACGACCAAACCCCATAAAGTCCCCACTTACCGTCACTCTTTATTCACGGGGGGGTTCGACCCCGTTTCCCCCGACGACAAGTGTTGTTTGAAGGACGTGTCCAACCTGTCACAGAGGGGTTTGGAGAGTGCAGATGGGTCCTGGAACCTCCACTACTACAAGTCTGTCCCTAGAGACGTCCACATCAACCAATTCTACTGCAATAAGACCTACCCCACCCCCCCACGTAGGTCACTGAGCACAGAAACATTCTTCTGTCCGTGTGTTTCCCCGTCTTGTCTGTCCCCTCTGCCGGTGCGCTGCCCCTCCGTCGACGCTAGGCGCCTCGGGGCCGCTTGTGGCACTTGGTCCCGGCCGCCCTTCCCGGTCTCGTCGCAGGTCTCCCGGGGCCGGGGCCGGTGTGGCCCTGAAGACGGGAGGTCTGACGCTCACCTGTCTCTAAGACAACAAAATTCCTTCCGCAGAAGGAGACCTAGGGGAAACGGAACACGTCTCCGGTGAAGTTGCTGTCGGAGTCTCCTACAGTCGCGGGCTCAGATGTAGACGCAGGGAGCGGGTGACTCGAGGACCACCATTGGGACCGGGGGCGGTGGAGGCGCGGACCGACCTCTCCGTAGAGGACTCACCCACCGGTTCAGGCGGGTACCCACCTCGTTTGGAGTCTGTGTGAATTCCTTTGTCGTCCACCCCGAAGCGACCGTTTCGGCCCTAGACTTAACAAGGACAACTAGTGCACGAACTGCTTGCAGTCGGCACGACGTCTGAGGACACCGGACTACCTAAGTAGAGAAGACGAGACTAGGGGTAAACGACCCAGTCCACTTCCTCCGGACCGTTCAGGTACACTGAGACCGTAGGGACGGTCCCCGGCCCTGGAAGTTCACCACTGACTCCAATGTCCTCCAGTACTCCAGTAGGCGGTCCTAACCGTAGGAATACGCTTCGCCGTACCCTTGTGTCTCTTCTCTTGACACTCCTGCGTGTACACTCCTGCGTCCCCCTTCCGCCGTAGGTGTCCGTCCCTGTCTCCGGAGTCCCCTCCGGAACTGGAAGGCCGGCGAATCTGACACTCTTCTAGGTAAAGTACAACGAATTCCGAGGTCGGACACCGGGAAACAATGTCGACGAGATCGTCTGTTTATGGGTTCGGAGGGACTAGAATAAACAGGAATTGTAAGTCAAAAATTTTATCTAAGTAACTAAAAGACGGTAGAAGGTTCTACCTATATTGACAAAGTTTTAGATACAGCTGTCCAGTTCCCTGTGACACCTGCAAAAACCTTCAGGGGGTGGGGGTGGAGGCCCACACTCTTGCTCCGACAGAGAGAGGTCGTGCACAGAGAGAGGTAGTGCACAGAGAGAGGTCGTACACAGAGAGGTCGTGCACAGAGAGAGGTCGTACACACAGAGGTAGTGCACAGAGAGAGGTCGTGTACACACAGAGGTCGTGCACACAGAGGTCGTGCACACACAGAGGTAGTACACACAGAGGTCGTGCACAGAGAGAGGTAGTGCACACAGAGTAGTGCACAGAGAGAGGTCGTGTACAGAGAGAGGTAGTGCACAGAGAGAGGTAGTGCACACAGAGGTAGTGTACACAGAGGTAGTGTACACAGAGGTAGTGTACACAGAGGTCGTGCACAGAGAGAGGTCGTGCACCGAGTCCGCGAGTTCAACACGTGTCGCCAGAGTACCTCTTGTCATAGACAAGCGTCGGAACTACCACCCAGTGGTCCGTCTTTTACAGTACTGGGGTGCACCTGTCCAGTACCCACAGCACAGGTCCCACAACCCTCACAACGAACCCGAAGTGTGACGAACGGACCAAGTGTCGTCTCCCAAGGTTGGAGACTCGCGAAGTTCAGGAAGTGGGTGTTTTAGATCCTCCGTGGGGGTACGGGAACGTCTCTTAAGAGACAGTCCGTTAAGGTTCCCTACAAGCACTCCCTCTAAAAAGGAGAGAGAAACCTTTACGTGAACCTTTCCCGACACACCTACTCCGACCCCTAAGGTTTACGAGGGTTAATGACCTTACAAGGGGATTAAACTTTATAAAAGGGGAGTTCGAGGGCTCCTAAGCACGTTTGCAAGGGTCGCAAGTCCAAACCTACGACCACCCTTCGCCTCGTTCATTAAGTCACAAGATAATTCCACTATTTCTGAAGGGACACGTGTATCTTTATGTCTTTACCTCGTCTCTGGGTCCTCAGTCGTCGACTTTGCAACGGAACACCCGGAGACGCTCTTTATCCGGACGATCAGGGTGTTTACGTACCTCCCCTGAGGTCACTCGGTCCTGGTGCACTACCCCAGGAGATCCGAGTTGAGGAGGAGGACTCGTCCCCCTCCCGAAGGGACCCCTGAACAGGTGTGGACTGTGAGCGACCGGTATTTCCTCCGGGGGCACTTCGGGGTCTGGCTCACACTTGTTCACGGACACCCTTCCTGAGGTCCGGGTTCTACACGGTCTCTGGTGACGACAGACGGTCGTCCTTTGTCCAAGGGCACACTGTAGCCGACTGGTGTGTCTTGTCACCCCGTGTCACTGAGGGTCGCAGGACTGGTGAGTGTCCTGATTCCTCAGGACTCACTCCCCTCTCGGCGTCCGGGAGTGGGGGTTAAGGAAGCATGGTAGGTGGTGCGAGTGTCGGGAGTCCCGACTCTACTTGCACCTTACCACCAGACCCCCTGACGTCCCGCTGCCTGTTTCCCCCTGAAATAAGCACCCTTGTCAAAAGAAAACGTTCTATTCGTCAAAACCTCCGACTGACGTGTCGGTACACTTATGTGAGTCCGGACCACTTAATGTGGCCTCTGTCACTCGAATGCACACGGACACGCGTACGAGTCAGCACAGGCTGAGAAGCGCTGGGGTGCCTGACATCGGGTGGTCCGAGGAGACAGGTACCCTAAGAGGTCCGTTCTTATGACCTCACCCAACGGCACGGGAGGAGGTCCTACAATTCACATAAAGGGGTATTAATTTTTATTTAAATTTTATCGTTCTGGGTCGACATTGTCAGTAGAATTTATCCAAGGAAATTTAATCAATGAACTTTATACTTTTGAACCCGACTCGTATTTCGATACCTTTTTCTGGATGGGACTTTGGTCCTTCGTTTCTCTCGACCGCACCAATGCGGTTGTAGTGTGTTTCATCTTGAGTTCTCTCGGCATGTTCTCTCTTCCTCCCCGTAGGGGTCTTGAGACCCGAGACCCGAGAAGTCCGTGCACCTGAGACTCGACCGTGGGGCTAGTGGTAGACAGGTATCCATCGCAGAGACGGACGAAAGGACGGGACTGGGGGTGCGGGGTCCAGTCCGTCTCACCACCCGACTGGGGACGCGGGAGCGTTGGATCCCCTGTTCGAGACCGGCACACAACCCTACCTACGGGTCGCTGTAGTGCTCTCGACCGGGACGAGGGTCCGAATGGGGGGTCGGTCGGACGAACCCGGGTCACGGGGTCTGAGTGTCTGTCGTGGAATCCACGTCGGGTCTCGTCTCTCGTCTCCCCGACCGTCGTCACCGGTCCGGACGGGCCCGGGGCCTCGAGGACCCCCGACACGGGTCCCTACGTCACCCTACGTCCACTTCCCCTCTCGGGGTCAGGAGTCAGACCCCAAAAGGAAGGACAGAAATCAGTTCCGTCCAGTACCGCGCGCTCTTCGCCTGAGTCGGACTGCGCAGACGGGGAGCCCCGAGACTCGCCCCACCTCCCAACACGTCCGGGGAGTGAGTCGTGAGTCCCGATATTACCTTTGTCGTATTCCAGAAGTTCCAAACAGACACAACATCCAACACAGTTCTAAAGGAAAGAAAAATTTCGACTTATCACAAAGGAAACCTCTTCCGTTACCGTGAGGTGAGGTCATGAGAACGGACCTTTTAGGGTACCTGTCTCCTCGGACCACCCGACGTCAGGCACCCTAGCACTCCTCAACCTGTGTTGACTCACTTAAGTGAAAGTGAAAAGTGAAAGGACGTAACCTCTTCCTTTACCGTTGGGTGAGGTTACAAGAACGGACCTCTTAGGGTCCCTGCCGCCTCGGACCACCCGACGGCAGATGCCCCAGCGTGTCTCAGCCTGTGCGGACTGCGCTGCGTCGTCGTCGTCGTCACCGTCACGAAGGGATGCACATTACGTGGCACATGTACATTTGCGTGGTACAAAACAAAGAGGAAAGGAGGTAACTAACCGTCTACCCGACGATGGGAGCAAACCGATGCCACTTATTACGACGATGCTTATATCACGTTCATAGACAGGTACAGGAACTGAAGGTAAGAAAAACCATATATACGTCTTCACCTTAACGACCTAGTATGTCATTGAGATAAAAATTCAAAACTCATCAGTGGTGTCACAAAATGTAACATCTGTCGACGGCGGCTTGCCACGTGCTCCTAAGATTGAAGAAGTGTAGTAACGTTGGACAGGGAAAGACCCAAAAACTGACATCGTGGGATCACTCATACTCCACAGCCCAGAACGAAACTTTTCAGGTAAGACTGTAGACCGAAAATCAACCGTACTAATCAAGTGATTTTAAATTGCACTAAAAACTGTACCAACCTAAATTCGGACGACCAAATAATAAATAAAAGAGAAACAACAGAAACAAAACACACGGAGACAAGGAGTAAAAGACGGAAGACCTAATGAACTTATAAAAAAATTTTTTAGTTAAAGTTAATAGACACAAAATGGACATAGAGGCATGGAATGGGACCACCGAGTCTATCAATTTCTGAGACGGACGTTACGTCCGTCTAAAATAGGGACCCAGTCCTTCTAGGGGACCTCTGCCTTTACCGTCGGGTGAAGTCATAAGAACGGACCTCTTAGGGTGCCTGTCTCCTCGGACCGTCCGATGTCAGGTACCCCAGTGTTTCTCAGTCTGTCCTGACTCGTTGATTGTGACATGGAATCTGATAATCAGCAACGAATCCCTAGCTTTATATGTGTTATGGAGGAACTGAAAGTCAGATCCATCTCAATTATGACACGGTCGGATGCATTTTACGTCTCTGGAGTATTGAAAGATCCAGGCATACATGGCGTATGGAAATTAGATACCAACAGCACGCGTAATGTAGGTATATGTACTATTTGACGTCTTCTGTTGCAATTTGTCTCGTTTCGCTAAGAAACGAAAGTGTATAAAATTTCTTTACTTCTAAAGTTTTAAGTAAATGTAAATGGGTGCATAAAGGGTCAAAACTGTAAGAAGCAATGACGGGATTTTAGGTTTAAGGATGGACCGTAGTAAAGGGAATTTCTTGAAGAAAATCATAAAGAGTATTCCTCGTTGTTTAAGAGGTTCACAAGAAATTAGGCTCTTACGAAAGGGAACACTTCCCTGCGACAGGGACTGAGATCCAATTACCCAAACAGACAGTCGTCGTCTGTGCAACAAGGTGACGGAAGACCGAAGGTATCAAAGGTCACCCTTCAGACGTCAGTGAGTTTAGGATAAAAGGGCTTCATCCGACGCCGACGACGACGATTCAGCGAAGTCAGCACGGGCTGAGACACGCTGGGGTATCTGCCGTCGGGCGGTATCATATCCATGTTTGTTTAGGGTATCATATACATGTGTGTGTATATGTTACGCCCGTCAAGCCAGAAGGGATCCCCGAGTCTGTCATAGACACATATCAAAAGGAAACCGACGAAGTCTCTGGACGAGAAAGAAAACTAAAAAGTCAAATCTGTACTAAAATAAAGATAAATAGGACAAACCCCAAGTCACTCGAAAAACTTTGAGTTTAAATACAGAAAGTGGGTTAAATCCTTTAAAGAACCGGTGAAATTGAAAATTACAAAAGAGGAGGATGTATGGGCACAAAAGAGAGGGGAACCCCGAGTTTAAAGTACACAATGTGTGATACGAAAACAGGATCTCCAAAGGTCATTATTAAGGAAGTAATAAAACTTAGACAAAAGAGAGAGAAGAAGTCTAATCTAGCGACTATGAGTGGATATCACTTCGAGTGACTGAGAAATCAGACAATAGAGGTAAGACCTTTATTCGATTAGAGGAGGTAAAAATTAAAGTTTATGACATAAAAAAGTAAAGATCTTAAAGAACACCAAGAATAAAAATGTAAAGATAAGGAATCAACTCTAAAGAATAGAGCAGAAAGTGACTGTCGTATAAAAAGAAATGAATTAACTTATATCGACACTATAGAAGAATTCTCAGTAGAGGATTTAGGTTGTAGAAGCCTAGTAGAATCCTAATAAGAGTCAACTAACTGAAATAGAACTCTGACCCAGTGTAAAAGGACACCCACACCAAAAAAAAAAAAAGTATAGAGTTCACTAAAATCTAACATAGGACTTACGGTACACAACCCTGACAATACAACGTCTTTAGGACCTCAGATAAGATTAAGAGGTCTCTTACAACTGAAAAAACTAACAAACCCATCTGTTAATTGTACTAACCTAAGTTTGACGTTTGAAACACAGAAATCGTAGTCGAGTTTAGTGTCACGTCTAGAAAATAAAATCGATTTGACGGAACTCAGACGGATGTTGGGACACACCCAGTCCCTAGTCAGTCTCTAAACCCATCTCAAAAAAGAATAAAACGTCAAAAATCAAAAATACACGTTCTCCCAATCCAGGTTATCCTCAAATGAACCGATATGGACATACGAACAAAGATTTCGTCTCCACAAAACATGTGGACAGTGTTTCGACCCTCCGGAGACTCGTCCATTGAATTACTACCCATCTTTGTGGAAGTCCTCTCTAATTCCTTATTTTACGGTCGAAAGATCCGACTCCCGTCTCGGTCGACACCCGTTTGGACGGAAATAATCAGACGAGTCCCACGGTCGTGAAACACCGAATTTGTTGTCTTCTAATACAAGAGTGCCAAGATCTCCGAGTTTCAGGTTTTCATTCCACAGTTGTCCAAACACAAAAAGACTCCAGAGAGAAGGAACCGTACATAACCCAATCGGTTTTTTCAACTAACTAAACCCAAAAAGACATTGTGGATTGTCTTTTTAGATTTTCAAAAAAGCCGGTCGGGTTACCTACCGGTAGAAGAGGGACACACACAGAAAAGGGAGGCACATACAGACACAGGATTAGAGAAGAATATTTCTGTTACCAACGTAACCTACCCCTGGGTGGGATTATTTGGAGTAAATTAGGCTCTATGAAAATTTCTGAGAAAGAGGTTTATCTCAGAGTAAGACTTAATGACCATCAATCCTGAAGTCACATATTTAAAACTCTTCCTTCCTTAAGTAGGACAATGTGGCGGGAAGGTTCCGATTCCTGGTGGGAGAGGAATCTGACATCAATTAAGTCGACTGGGTGAGTCACGAGGGTACGACGGGGGCATCGGACCATCCCTTCGTCCGAGACCCTCTACGTCGGTACCGTGACTACTCACCGTGCAGGCCACGGGCGAAGGGTGCGGTCGGACAGACTGGTCCTCGGGTCAAATCCACAACCCGAGACCAGGAGGTTCGGGTCATGCAGTGCTTGTGGTGGACTAGAATATTGGAGGGTAGTGTCTAGGTTTTCATGGTTCACCCTGTCAAAGGTACGTCCTGCCTCCCCAGGTCTACCGAGACGCCCGAGACAGACATCGAGTCGTGACGAAGGACCCTCGGGGTCCTCGGACTGAGTCTCCGTCCGTCGAGAGAGACTTCGAGAGTCTTGGTCCCGACCTCGGACAAATTTTCGGGGCGGACCGTGGAGGGGACTCTCCTCCCGAGGAACGAGTAGTCGTCGATAGAGGTGGGTGCAGAGTCACCAGGTATAAACTACTGTTCTGTCTCTTCATCGACACCGAGGTACACCCACACTTAGTGATCACAGACTCAGCGGTCTCGTACCGGGCCGAAGTTCTATCGATTTGTCGAGTGAGGGCCCTTGTCGGTGCCTTTACTTTTGAGACTCTCGAGACGGTAGGTACCTTCCCCAACCGAGAAGACTCAACGTCCACCTTCCTTCTTCGTTGTGGACCTTGCTTTTCTTGACCTTACAAAACCTTTTGAACCGAAGTTACAACAAAGGAAGAGGTCCCCTAGAAGGGGTGGGTCCCTAGTTTGGACCCAGAGGACGTAACGTCCGTCTAAGAAATCGTAGACTCGGTAACCTCTCGAAAATTGCACGTCTGTTATGACTTCTCGTGCCCGGTCGGGACTCGGAGGTCTCTCAGGCCCATCTTCAGGCCCATCTACCCGCCCTCTCCTACCTGTCCGTCTTTCAGACGACCGACAATGTCAAGAGACGTCGGTACGACGACCGAGTAAAATTACAGTTTCTTGTGAAAATTGGTCCGAACTAAGTACGTTGGTATAACTACGTCGTATAAATACGTTAAACGGAGTCAATGTGACAGATCCCTGGTCGAACTGTTGGGTAAGTAGGGGACCATTTTATAGACTATTTGTTTTAGTCTCTACCTAGCGAATTTTAGGACTTAAAGTCGTCGAGGGTAAAAGACCTTTTCCTCAGTCTCACGAACTGGAAGACCCTCCTCCGCCAGCCGAAGTAGGACACAGGGGTCTCGGACCGGAGGGGTGTCAGACGGGCGACGGTTCAGTGGAGAGCGACTCCTCCCCGGTGGGGTGCATGTGCACACAGAACGGTGGTCCATTGACATCGGGTCGCACAACGGGTCACATCCAGTGTTGTCCTCCTACACGTTAATTTCCCTGTTTTTATGGGGTTCCTTTAGTTGTGTCCTGAATAATTATAGTCTGGGCATCCACTGTTGACAGTCTGTTAGCCAGTTGTTCCCCGGGCACAGACGTACTAGGGCCGATTGGGCAGTACTAGAAATACTTCACAGGAAGACCCCCCAGACCTAGACGTCTATACTCCCCCTCGGGGAAGGGAAAATAATCGTCGATTCGAGAAATATGAACCTGGTATAACGTCGTCCAATCTTCAGATTCGAAATAACAGAATACAATAACTTTTAGGTCTAAGGCCGTCCGAAGAGGGAGTCCAGTGCGAAACAGACGCTTATGTAAGAGTAAAAAGGTACATGTCTCTGGCAGACCTCTCTCCGTCTTTTTCTAATCCTGACATTATATGAATTTAGGTTAAATAAACGGTCCGGTCTTTGAAGGTGGGAGGTGTTAACGAAGGTTGGGTTCTACGACAGAAATTAAGAAAGTACTGTCTCTCTTTGTACCCACGGTTGAGGCGACCCAGGTCCACTTCTCCTTCCTGGCCCAGGATTCCACAGGCCTGGTCACCCCCGACCCCCCGGGCCTCCCCCAGGTCTAACTTCAAAGACCAAGTCTGGAAGAGTAAACAAAAACTCTTTGTTTAGAAGTCAGCGTACAACAAGTAGCCTTCTCTTTGAACGAGTGATCTCTTCTTCCGTCCAGACCTTTTCGGGCGACCGGACACTCAGGATAGGGCCGGTGAGGAAGTACAGACCACCGTAGTCCTGGTGGACCGGGGACCGGGGTCGAGGACGGGTCCACAGTCGGGTTGGTCGTCCCAGGGATACCGGCGACGGTTCCAGGTAGAATCGGACGTCACTGAAAGGGAGGTCTGAAACGGAGACCGGTGTCCGTCCTTCGGACCCTCCCTGTGCTAGACACACCCAACAAAACAATCGATCACACGAGTAAAGCCCCGAAAGGTCCGAAAGGGTACCGAGTCTACTATTTCTTAGACGGACGTTACACCCTCTGCGTCCAAGTCAGGGGTCCGACCCTTCCAGAGAACCTCTTCCCCAACCGATGGGTGAGGTCATAAGAATGGACCCCTTAGGGTACCTGTCTCCTCGGACCGCCCGATGTCACGAACTCCAGTCTTTCTCACCCTGTGCTGACTCGCTGGTTGTGAAAGTCGAAAAAACAAACGAGTCACATTTACTATCCTATGGTTCCGGGTATCCCGTTCACCCCTCCCGCTCCCTCACAGGACCTCCCGTGGGAAGGGTGAGGACGGCCCGACTTGTTTCAACCCAGGGACGGAATCGGGACCTGTCGGGTCAAGCACTTAAACCGGACCCACCGGGGACTAATGACAGATGATCGGGACGGAGTCGTCAGGTCACACCGAGTCTCGTGTGACTGACACACACGGGAAGGTACGGTCCGAAACTGTTTCCCTCCTGCGTCTCCACCCTCGGGTCTTTCTTCACTAGGTGACCCCCGGAGACTCGAGTCCCTCCCCCCGCACCCCTGTCAGGACCGCCGTCCGTCGTGGACCCCTCCTCGAACCCTTGACGACGGATCACTGGTCGACCCCGGCCAAACGGACCTTGTAGGGACATTTGAGACTCTCAGTGCCCAGGGTCCTTTGGGAGCCAACTTCTGTCTAGTCCCGTCAACCGACGGGACCGTCGGTCTTGGGTCGAGTGACGACGACACAGGGTAGACGGGCAGACCCACTGGGACCTTCAGTCGAGTGCTGGACCCGGACAAAGGAGTAGGTCTGTGGAGCCTGTTATTCCTCCGGAAAATGGAGTTCCTCTGGAGAACCGAAAAGTGTGTGACAACACAGGCCCAGGCGCCGGAAGGGGTCACGTGAGACCTACGGAAATTCCTTCTGTCACCCGATGGTGGTCAAACGGTAGGGGTCTCGCGGTACTCACGCTAAGTAAGTCTTTGCGTCGCTCGGTGTGTCGGAACTCCCATGTCACGAACCCTGTCTGTGGTCGGTCGGACGCCTTCGTCAGGTGCCAGTCGCCCTCTGTCGGACCTTCGAGGTCAGAGAACTGGTGAGTCGGTCAGTCCCACGGGTCCTACCGGAGGAGGAGACGGAGAGAAGGAGAAGTACCCCACTCCCACTCTCACCTGTGTGTCTATTTCCGTGCTCGTCGGACTCGGACCCACGGAGGAAAAAATCCCTTAAGATTATAGGTCGTCGTATGTTCCGGGCCCAGGGACGTGGGAGTCGGGGATCAGGGAAACCTCGATTTCCCGGCGGGGACGGTCGGTCGGACACGGCCGTCAGGAGTTCCTCGGAAGTACTGACACACCGTCGTAGACGACCAGAGACGTCACGTTCCGTGTACACTTGTGACCCCAAAGTTCCACTTCCAGTACTGTTCCGACGAAAACGTTTTGTAGAGTCCGTCACCCAGTAAACCAAGTACCTGAAGTTTAAGACATGGTCGTAGTTTAAGAGGAATGATCTTTACTGTCGTTACCTAAGGAGCCACTAAGAGGGAACCGGACCGGGTGCGGCGGACGTAGGGTACCATTACCCGGAAGAAGTTTTCTTGTCTTCCTCTTTTCTGGTGCCCTCACTCGACCTCTGGGCGTCTCTCCCCCGGGACTCCCGACACCCCCTGACCCCGAGTGACGTACCAGAGGACCAGGTCTCGTGGTAAGGACCCGTACCCGACTGTACGTTTCCCTATGAACCCAGAATCAGTCTGGAGGTACCCCGGAGGACCCCACCCACCCCCCACGACACGGGAGGATGCACGAGCGTAGGGAAGGACGGTGGTTTACCGTCTCAACTCTTTTAGACAAGGTGAACCTTCCTCTGTCCGAAGGTCCGACTGTAGGACGGTCCTTCTACGACACAAACTCTGTCTCTGTCCTGTAAAGCTCCCGTCCTCCGAAGTGTTTGACTTTGGAGGTCCCCGGAACTGTCCACAGTAACAGGGGTGCATCCTATAAACTGGGGTCTTCCCTTTCTTCTGTCACCAGGGAAGGTTTCCGAGTGTCACGTCGAAACCCGTATTTGGACGCGTGTCTTAGTTAAAAAATCCTCCCACTGTTTAACTCGGTTCTCATCCCCGTAAAACGTGTAATTTTCTAAAACGGTTAAACAGAAGGTTTTACTTACGTTGAGAAAAGAAACGACAGTTGTCCCTGACTTACGGACAAAAGGTTGTAGAAGTGGTCGTGGCTCACAAAACGAAAAATTTTGAAGAACGGTTGAACTATCATTTCATAGATTATCTAGACTGAAAATAAAAATTTGAATCTTCTGTATCGATATCGTTTTTGGGTTCACAGATAGTTGTCCTGTGGTCGTTGCACTTAATAACGAGTATATTAACTGCATTGTATACACCCAGAGTTTTATTACTCGGTCTAGACACGACTACTCGATACGAGTGACTTCCCTGTAGGTCCTGTATCACAATTTACCTTTACTTTCAGCGTCCTCGAAACACATACTAAGATTCAGATGTGTGTACACGTGTGTGTGAGCACACATGTATCCGTGTGAGTATGTGTTCGGGATTCGCCTCCGTAGTCACCCGTAGCCCATCCCCCCTTTCTAGTCTGCCTCGACCGGGTCGTACTCCCTCCGGTAACGGAGCCTACAGTCCCGACCTGATCACCGCCCCAATTTAGTCTCTTTCACGAGCCTCAGTCGTCTTTCTACGGTTCCGGTAAGACGTCAGCAGTCGGTCCATCCCGTCCAACCTTCCTTGGTTCCGTTGACTGACTCCTTTATGTGATCTTTTGTGTTTTAGGTGGTCACCCTAACTTGCGTGTAAGAATCTTCTCAGACACTTAACCATTCACGGAAGGAGGACAGTGACCGGCTCCGAGTCGCCCTGTACGGCACAGGGTCGCGGGCGGGGCGTCTCCCGACCAGTCCGGACGGCCGGTCTGGGGGTTTGACCGTAGGAGACGGCGGAGAAGAGGTACCCGAGGTCCCCAGTAATCTGGCACCCGTCCCGTCCCCCGGACAGACCCACTTGTTTCGGGTGAGGGACCTTTTTCACAGCCTGGGGTAAGTCTTCGAAACCGAAAGGACCTCCCGTCCCCGGTCGAGACGGTCGGGTCCGGACCGGGGACCCCCGAGACTACCGGAGGAGACGTCCTGTCCGGTACTCCCTCCGTAGAACGGAACTTGAACGTGATTTCCGTACGGGGAAGGATGAACATTCCGAGTCGGGTGCAAGGAGTCCTCTGCCGGAAGGGTTTGGTACTGTCGGCCTTGACGAAGGGCACCCGGTCCGGCACGGCGGTCGTGCAAACTCTCGTCTTCCCCCCGAGTTCACACAGTCTACAGACCGTGATCAGCCATTAATTTTGTCGTGCGGGGGGGTGGGGCCACACGACTGCTGTCCCGGTCGGTGTCGGGAGTCCGCGAGGTTGCGACCTGAACCGTACAGGCGCCGTGGGGCGGGCGGGGCTCGGCCGTAGCAAGCGAATCTTAGGTGACGTGTCGCGGCTACCCTCGACGTACTTCTGGAAGTAAGGTCTTTGCAAAGAGAGGACCCCTTAGAAGTAGGCTTCGTCTCCGAAGTTTTTTTACTTACGTCTGTTCCTTCACACCCCTCCACCGAGGTCACACGGGTCGGTGTGGGTGTGCTACCTCCACTTCAGTGCTGAGTCTTTCTAGACAGGTTCTCTCCGCCCCCAGTGCCTACGTTTGTGGCCACACAGAGCACACACTCCGCTGGCAGGCGATTTGGATAGTCTACGCGAGGGGATAAGGGTCCGTCTGACTATTTCACCAAACTATGTTTAGTCAACGTCTAATCTAAGACGTTTCGTGTAAAAGGATCCTTTGGGTTGACGTGGACAAAACCAAAGACCCCGCCGTAGGCAATAGACCACTATCATGTCCTTAACGCGACGCCGAGAAACTCACCCTTCCTGCGCTAGGAAGTAGGCTGCCCCCACCCTACTCTGACGAGCTCCCCCAAGCCGTCCCTTCCCCGACGTCACCCGCGGGAACCCAGGGTCCGACCGACCCGTTGGAACGGTCCGGGGAGTCGACCACGGAGGGGGTGGTTCTGATCGGGTTCCCCGGGTCGGACGTCCGGTATGTAGACTTCCGTCCGCAAGCCACCTCGAGGGGCGTTAAATAAAATTAATGCACACTGTATTTTTCTGGTGGATGTCTACTCTGTTACGACGGCATTCTCAGAGTTCCAATGACATCCCTTATGAAGTATTGACTTCACACAAAAGGGGTTCCTGAATATGATGGTAAACTAAATTAAAAATTAAAAATGTAAAATTAGTTTTTATCTAGTTTACCACCACCAGAGAGGCCCCTTTGTATGAAGTCTATCCTTCGGCCGGTACGAGGAAAATTTATACATTTCGACGGTAGGAGGATATTCAGTACCTGCCACGGCCGACGGTCGGCGGGGACGGTGCGCGACCCGCACAAAGGGCTCGTAGGTCCGGTGACCGTCGAGGTGGACGAGGTTGCGCCGCACTCGCAATCTCCTGCTCTTCCAGCAAGTCAGGCAGGGGAGGTGTGGCGCACCCCGGAGCCCAGAGGCCCCTCTCCGGTCGATCCAGAGGGTGCCCCTCCGGGGAATGGAAAGGTCCCGCCCCGCCACCCGTCACACTTAGCGTAGAGTCCCCACACACACACACACACGTGCACGCGTGTGTGAACACAAGACTTGCTGTCCGTTATTTTGAGACGTTGACGTTCTTTCCGTGTGTCAGAATAGGTCCACCCAGAAGGTGGGTGTTCCCGGTGGGACGAACAGAGTAGCGATGGAACACCCACTGGGCGTGTGGACGACTATGCGCGGACCTGAGGTTCTCGTCGGTGACTGGATGACGCACTGGAGTCCACTGGGTGTATACGTGAGACGTCGGAGAGACCTGAACTGGAAGAGTGGACATTTCACCCCTGGTTCGACCACGCACGTAACAGCACGCCGAGATCGCAGGTAGTCCCTTGTCCTAGAATGGTGGCGACCCCATTATTTCCATCGGACGAGAAAGAGAGAGGAGGACTCACAGGGGTGTCCTGGGACCTCTGAGAAGAGTTCCGACGCACGGACCACCCCTGTGTCGGTCCTTTTGTCCCCTCTGGTCCCGGGGGTCGTCGAGATACGAAGGGTCCCCGACGGAGTTGGGACCCGTCACGGGTGTCGAGACATTTGACGGACCTAGAGGGCAAATATTCATTGGGTCTGTGTCGGAAGGTCCGAAGGTCCGAGGTCGACGTAACGTTTCGTCTGGGGTCCTTCGACTCCCCTGCGCCCCTCCCCTCGCGGGGCGGGTGAAGGAGATTGAGGACAACGACTCTGACCGCCGTGGGACCGGTGTGAAGGCACACACACGTAGATTGTGTCGGGAGACCACGGGGTCCACTAAGTCGCCAGTTCTTGGACGGACGGTTACGACCTCTGTGTCCTCCGCACCCAAGTTAGGGACGCAGTCCTTCTAGGGGACCTTCTCCTAGACCACCCGATGTCTCTTCGGACCACCCGGTATCAGGTACCCCAGTGTTTTCTCAGCCCGTGCTGAATCGCGGACTCGTGTGTCCACGACCACGGGGTCCACCCCTACAAGGGGTGGAGGGCAGTTGCAGTCAATGTATTTGTAGGCGACCTCCGCAAAGAAGCCTTAATCGGGGTCCTTTTACTGCGTCAAGAAGACTTCTTGCCCGCACGAAGCGGAGAAGTCTGGGAGCCCCGTGTGTCGTCTGGTGGAGACACGGGATCTTCGGGTCCCCTTTTCAAGGGCGAGCGCAGTCACCGGACCGCGGGGCAGGGCCGACGAGGCGAGACCCCGGGCCAAACAACAGACGGAGGTAGAGCCTCGAGTGGTTCTGACTCCCCCGTCGGACGGATAGACCCGTGGGGTGGGTGACCCGTCCGGGCGTCCAACTAACCCCCGCCCGTCGGAGAAAGGGGGCGGGGCGGGTTCAGGTCGTGGGGACGTGGGGGTGGGGCAGTGACGGGACCGACCTGCCCGAGTCAGACGACACGGGCGACGACCCCGGTGGCGTCGGAGAACGTAAAGGAGGCCGACACCGGGGCCCTGTCGAGAGGCCCGGGGGCTTAGCTCCACGTCCCACTCTCCCAAACCGACAACGAGGTCCACGCCCCCAGGCCCCTCCGATTCCGAACATCCCTCGAGTCAGTCGAAGTCCGAGACTCCTAGTGACCCTAGGTGGATCAGTGTGTCCAGGGACTTCAGGTGCCCTAAAAGAGTACCTGTATGTGTCGGGTACGCAGCACCTCTCTCGAGTGTGCACTGTGTCCCTCGACCCTGTGCGCGACAATGTCCTGACACAATGACTGTGTCTCCGGGGGCCGACATGCGGGACCTTGACCCCGAGGTGGGAGTAGTGCCAGGGTCGACTCAGGGACCCCCGTCGGCCCCACCCCTCCTCCGGGTCGGACCCGGACACGAGAGGAGCGGACAAACTAGGGTCGGGAGCCCCGTCACTCCTCGTCCGCAGGCCAAGGGACCGCGCCGGACCTGAAGGCGGAGGTTGGTGGACCGGGACCAGGGGCACACGAGACAAAGACCGGAGGCGTCACGCGTGCGCGCCGAAAAGAGTCGTCCGGTCCCAGTGTCTCCGTCCCTCCCAGACCCCTGCCCTTCGTTCACCACCCGAGTCGGCCCTCCAACCTCGACACCTTTATCCTGGTCCTCGACCTGGCCGGAGCCACCCGGGGAGGGTCGTTCGGGGGTCGGGTGCGATCGGTTTGTGTGCCGGCCGGACCCGAGGACTGAAAGTCTTCGAGTAATCTTTAGTCAAGGGTCCCGAGGGGCCGGCCGAGTCACCATTTCTTGGTGGACGGTTACGTCCTGTTACTCCCTAGTTCGAGACTAGGCGCTTCTAGGGGACGTCGGCGAGTCGGACACTCGGCGGCGGCAGCTCCGACGCGAGACCCCAGACCCTCGGTGTCGGACTCTTGGGCGTCGGACACGAGGCTCGAGACGTGGCCCTGCTCCTCGGGGGCGAGCGACGTTGATCTCTTTTCGGACGGACCGTCGCTTCTGGGTCGTGTCGGCTCTCATTTAATTATTAAAAAAAAAATTTCTTTAACCACAGTCCACTGGAACGCCTATGAGTGACTTCGTCGGACCCCGACCCTCGGGACGGGTGTGGTAGGAACGGAGGTGAACCGGGTTCGTTTGGGGTGGGGGCGGGAGGTTCCGATCGGAGGGAGTCCCGAGACGCTCCCCTGGCCATCTATCTCCACTTGTCCGCGGGACCCTGACCTACCCCGCCCCCCGTTTCCGTGGCACTGGACCGGAGTAGGTATTGAATATTTGCAGTGACTCAGTGTTTCCGGTTTCCTCTCCCCCGCCGTCCCCCACTCTACCAATCTATCGTAGTGGGTGAGTTGCCCGTACTCAGACTCGTTTGAGACCCTCTGTCACCTGTCCCTTTGGACCGCAGGTACCCCAGCTGTTGTTCCTCGGTGTTGTACGTCCGTTCCACCTCCTCTTTTGAGCCACAGCAGTGTCGTTCTGCGGTTGTGTGTACCAAACATTTTCCTTACCTCTTGGGTGCACCACCGAGGACGGAGTTTCTGCTGTCTCGGAACACTTGAACGAAGTGTATTCGTTAGGTTCTTTGTGGCTCAGACTCCCGGTGCACCTGCCGTGGGACCTGGAGAATGTGTAAATATGCTTAACAGAGTTATGTAGAAAAAACAATTCTGGGTTCAAAGAATTCTGTCCGTCTCGAACTCTCCTACATTTACTCCGAGTCACCGGAGCCCCGGAGACCCTTCACGACCCGGACAGTGATAACAAGTGCACCAGAACCCCTGTGTGAGTCCAGAAGGTCCCCCTCGGAGACCGGAAAGGGTCTCGTCCCAAGTCTGGCACTACCGGGAGTGACCCTATACACGTAGACAAGTCCAAGACGACAACTTACACTCCAGTCTCCGGGTCGAACGACCGGCACCCTGCGAGACGCCCGACCCGGCCGTGTTGCCGGTCGGTCCGCCGAGGCCTCGGACCTGAACACCTGGTCCCCAGCACTCGCGGAGAAAGTTAATGGGGCCTACGGTCCCTTTGGTGTCGGATTCACCTTGGTAGACCCCCCCTGTTTCTCCGAAACACCTTTCAGGGGAGGACGAGGCCAGTTCCTCTTCGGTGACTGGTGCGCCTCTCCCACCTCCCCCGGAAGCCGCCGGTGGTGCCTTACGTTCCGGGACACCCGTCCCCGTCGTGGTCCTGAGTCTCGTTTCTGGTTGTCGCTCCCGTCGGAAGGGGGTTCCCGGGGTGCGAGAAAGATTAAAATAACACCACTCTTGTGAATTGTACCCTAGGCCGGAGAGGTCCCGCAAAACACACGTTGTGTGTGTCGCACCACCCGTGTCTGTGAGACAGCACGTCGTCTCGGGGCCCCGAGCCGGTGGAGTGCGTAGGCTTTGAGATGGGCGGGCCGTGGGTGGCGGGACGCAGGGAGGGGGTCGGGCCGTGGGTGGTGAGACAAGGACCGACGATACTCGAACCAGAGCAAAGGAACATAGCCACCCTAGTCCGTTGTAAGTAAGACACTGACCGCTTAAAGGGAATCCCAGTAGGTACACCAGTGTGTTGCGTCCCAAAGGAAGAAAAAATTCCGACTCATTATAGGGTGACACACGTACAGGGTGTAAGAGAAATAGGCAAATAGTCGACTACCGGTAAATTGACCCGAAGGGGCCGCCGAATCCACCATTTCTTCGGCGGACGTTACGTCCTCGGCGCCCTCTGCACCCAAACTAAGAACCCAGACCTTCTAGAAGACCTCCTCTCTTACCGTTCGGTGAGGTCATAAGAACGGACCCCTTAGAGTACCTGTCTCCTCGGACCTCCCGACGTCAGGTGCCCCAGCGTCTTTCTCAGTGTACACTGAATTCACTCGCTCGTGGACACGTGCCGGTACGTCGATCAAGGGTCCGGAGCGACAACACTTGTCCCGACGTCACTACTCCCCCATGAGAGTAAAGTTCCAGGACTGGAGGTAAGGAAACCGACATATGGGTCCTGACCGTAACGACTAAGTAGACTACCAAGATAAAAATTAAGAAAATTAAAACTAAAAAAAACAAGTAGTGCCTAACAAAAACGTAGTTAATTTTTTTTAAAATGTAAATAAAAAAACCGGTGTGTCACACCGTACGTACTAGGATCAAGGGGTCGGTCCTTAGTTTGAGAGCGGGGTCCTCACCTTCACATCTCAGGGTTAGTGACCCGACGGTCTCTTCAGGGAGATAAAGATTGAAAACCCACTTGGAGGTATGATAAAGGTGTCGTCGACGTGGTAAAACGTGAGAATAGTCGCCACGCGTAAAGATTAAAGAGGTGCAGAAACACTTGTGAATCATAGATAACGTGGGTGAGGTCATGAGAACGGACCTTTTAGGGTCCCTGTCTCCTCGGGCCATCCGACGTCAGGCACCCCAGCGTTTCTCAGCCTGTGCTGACTCGCTGAAGTGAAAGTGAAGAGTGAAAGTACGTAACCTCTTCCTTTACCGTTGGTTAAGGTCACAAGAACGAACCTCTTAGGGTCCTTGCCCCCTCGGACCACCCGACGACAGATACCCCAACGTGTCAGTCTGTGCTGACTTCGCTGAATCGTCGTCGTCGTCGTCGTCGTCGTCGATAACGAGGTAGGGTCGTCCTCGAGTTACGACAGAGTCACTCCAAGACGAAGCGTAGAGACACCACTAGTCACTACAATTCGTAGAGAAGTATTCGTAGAGAAGTAGTGTGAAAGACTAAAGTTTTATATAATGTTTCGATACATTAGTTTTTTTTTACATGACCATGATCCCGTCTGTATACATCGTCTTATCTCTCGAGTCTTCATTTGGGTACGTGCATTTCCAGTTCACTACAAAAAGTGTCCACGATTTTTATGTGTCACCCCTTTCCTGGCAGAGAAATTGTCTACCACGACCTTTTGACCTATAGGAGTGTGGTTTATTATTTCGACCTGAGTATGATGTGTGTTTAGTTGAGTTTTACCTAATTTCTAGGTTTTGACATTTTGAAGATCTTCTTTTGTATCCCGTTTTCGAAGTGCTACAACTAGAACCGTTACTGTACCACACCGTACGTCACTTCACTTTCGGCGAGTCAGTGCAGACTGAGATACGCTGGGACCCCTGGCATGTCAGGTACTTAAGAGGTCCGGTCTTATGACCTCACCCATCGGAAAGGGAAGAGGTCCCCTAGAAGGGTTGGGTCCCTAGTTTGGGTCCAGAGGGTGTAACGTCCACCTAAGGAATGGTCGACTCGGTGTCCCTTCGGGGTATTCCGCACACTATGCGGTGGTTTTCGTGCCCGCTGTCCCCGTCTCGATCCGCTCGACCCGGTTTTTTTTTTTTTCCTTTTCTTTATTATCGTAAACGTCGTTGTGCACACCTGGCTCTCTCCTATGTCTCACTTCGGTTACTGTAGTGGATAATGCACCTTAGATTTTTTTCACTGCGTTTACCTGAAGACATAGACACTCTTTCTGAATGTCTATATCTTTTGTTTACATACAGATGCCGTCTTTTTCTCCTTTCCACCCCCCCTCCATCCTATTTGACTATTCTCAAACCCCGATTGTATATGTGTGACGATATGTATTTCATTTATTTGTTCCTGGATGATAAGTCGTGTCGTTGCTAGGAGATATAAGGCAGACAACGCAACTGTGCCTGACATGCTTCCTTGATCGCAGAACTTTTAAGTGACGTCTCCTCTTTTCCGCCTCCTTCTGGGAGCTACCTCTGGGTCCTGCCTAGTCGGTCGGACCCTGTCCCTGGGGCGCACGAGGGTTGAGTTTGTGCAGCACTTTTTGGTTTGTTTTAGTTTTGCTAGTAGATACTTCAACTTCTCCGTCTCCCTAAACTAGCTTCTGGTCTCTGAAGTATTTATTCCTTAATAGTATTTAAAACAAACTCCCGACTGATAACATGACACCAATACGAAAAATACGGCGAAGAAACCCTCCTGTCTACCTTTATTAATATCGCCTTGATCGTAATACCGATCTTAGACGAGGGTCCCGTGTCCCTCCGCCTCCTCCACCCGTCCTGACCGGTGCCGCTGGAAACAACGGCTTCCAGTTTCCGATGTCCCAGAAAATGATAACCAAGACGGATGAAAGGAGACACAAGTTCTACAAGGTTCAATTATTATTGTTATTTTTCTCACCCAAGATAAACCACAACCACCTACCCTTCCCTGTACCCTGGTGGAAAGGTCTACCGTCTTTTAGACTCATCTGAGTAACTGGGTCGTCGTGTTGAAGGTCTTAGAAGAATGCTCATATTAACTTTCTGGAATATTTTGACATACACATTCTGATAAATAGGGCGTTAAAAACATTGTCCATCTACCTTTTTCCTTGTTTGCTTACTTTTCTTGTATTTGAGTGTAGTCCCCCGTTCACCCCTTTGTGTGACGCGAAGGTCAGTCACCCTAATTGTGGCACGTCGCAGGATTGGGTTGTGAAAAAAGGAAAAAACGGAGTTACGTACCGGATGTCCTAGAGTCAAGGGACTGGTCCCTGTCCGGTGCCGTCAGTCTCGTGGTTTAGGATTGAGGTCTTGGTGGTCCCTTCATTCAGGGACACGACTGGGCATCTTACTGTTGAATTTGTGCGTGACTGAACTCTTCTGCACGCACTGCCATTGTATGGTTCCTGTCCGAACATCTACACACGCGTGTGTGTCTTCTTCAAAACACTTCTATGTGTTACTTTACACTCGTACAATAGAAACACAGTATCCCAATATTTAATGAAGATATAAGTAGAAAGTAAAGATGAATGGATACCTGATTAAACACGGAAAAAAAAAAAAACCGACTCGACGTGCCGTACACCCTAGAGTAAAGGATCTGGTCCTTAGTTTGGGTGTGGGGGACGTGGTCGTCACGCCTTACAATCGGAGACCCGACGGTCCATTCAGGGTACCATTGTAAAAACCTTCTACGCATTCTTTGTTTAAACTTCTAATTTGATGTAAAATTATCCTCCGTTTTGTAAAGTCCACTACGATTATACAGACACTATTGGTAAGCGGTACGAAGACTTAAAAGACTCTCAAAACATGTAACAAAGTTCGAAATCTTTGGTTATATTTGAATAAGATACTTTACTATTTTTCCATACATAACTATAAAAACAGAGACGTGTTTTTCGTTCCTGTCTAGTACAAATTTCTTGCTCACCTTTTAACTTACCCATAGTTGAATACACGTTCACATAATTTATGTGTGTGTCTTACGGACCAGACGAAGGAACCCCACAAGGAGAAAAACCGTTCTTGTGTCTCTACCTCGTGAAGTTTCCATATTAGTATCAAGTACGAACAGGGTGCACACAGTTTTGGGTCAAAGTGTCTTAGCCACGTCCGAAACGCACAACGGATTAGACAAAGCCAAGGACACCCCGACTGTCTAACTCCACGGCCCTCTCCCCCAGGGACACACTCCAGAGACCCGTCACCCAGACGGAGGACGGAGAGCGTCGAGGAGTGTAGGTCCGTCCTGTCTCACCGAGGGGCTGCGAATGGACGTAGGAATCTCGGTCGGGAAGACTGGCTTCCGTCAATCACAGTCTCGGCACTCCTACTGCCGGCGAACAGGTCTCCACCCCACGGGGTGGTAAAAAAATTTATTGTAAAAAATGTTCCAAATGAATAAAAATTTGTAAACAACGGACGTGGGAAGTCGTGCACCTTTGGAACAAGGGGTTGGTCCCTGGTTTAGGTGTGGGTGACGGAATCTTCGCCCCTCTGAAGTGGTGACCTGGTGGTCCCTCCAAGGGGCAGTGGAAAATTTTGCTACGAAAGGGTGTTTCTACCCCCTCGGACAAGCGAGCCATTGTAAGCCGACCTTTATTTCTTCGGACATAGACGCTCGAATAAATCCCAAACGACAGATCACCGAAGTTTTTACGACCCCCGTCTTTTACGAAAGGCAGGACGTCGGACCGTCGCGGGAGACTGACCGCCCATTAGGCAGGATGTCTGCCGCGAACGAGTAGAGGAAAGACGTCGGACAGAAGACCGGAGCAGACAGATTGGAGCAGAACGGGTACTGACGTGTGGTACTAGCGGATGTCTAGTCCGAGAAGACTTGTACCCACGACGTCCGGCCGACGACCGTCTCCTGTGCCGGTGCACCTACCGGATCCTTTGTTCCTCTCGACCGACCCTCCCCTCTTCTGGACACTTGTTCGACAGTGGGTCCCAAAGTGACCCTGGAGAGAGCTCCACTGTTCCCGTCGGACCTCCTCGGACGTCTGCGACCCCTCGTGTGGTCAGAGGTGTCAGTCTGGTCTGTGACTTTTGGGCTCCCTTCTACTCTTTGAGGATAAAATTATATTTTCACCAGGGTGTGGACCATTGAAGTCAACCCCTTTAGTGTGTCTTGTCTGACCGACGATTGTAAATCCTCTTAAGTCACATTCTAATGTCTCGTAAAAGTTATATTTTTATTCTGAAAATTAATTTTTTCTCGTGTATTCGTCGTAACCTATGTGGGAACTTTGTTGTCTTTTCATACCTCGCCCCGAAAGGTAGACCTGCGCCTGAGGGTTTGGCGTGTGCTGCGACCTACGGCCTATGAAAGTTGAGAGTCTATTTCGGCACTGGCAGGGGTCGTCCGACACGACCTTTCCGTCGAAGCCCTCCTCACTCCAGGTGTCCGAGAGACCGAGACCTCACTCCTCCGCCCTGGAGGGTTGCCCTCGTGCCGCCGACGACACCCCTGTTCTCCGCGGTCCAGGTAGGTCCCCTCGTGTAGGCGGCGACGTGCTCCCGAGCTTTGGTACCGACACTGGAAGAAGAGGGCCGCGCCAGAGGATGGCTGGGAGACACACCAATTTCACGGGGATGTTGCTCTTTCGTCATGCAGCACCCTTACTTGGATGGAACCGAAGTCCACGTATCGTCTCGAGACGGAAAGTTTGCCGACCCGATTGTGTGTGAGACTCGATTCGTGCATAAATGTCTTGTATATATATTATAATATTAACTCTATAAATTTTACGAAGGATGTCACGAACCGTGTATCTTACAAGAGCTATTTACAATGAAGAGAAGAGAGGATACCAAGATACTCTCCCCTTTTTTCTCTTACTTTCATAGTAAATATTTAAGTATCAAAAAAAAATTACTACAGACTTATGACTTATACCCAAGTCGTGCTCACGTGACGTCGTCCGAGGAGCGTCCCCCCGGCCCCGACCTTCACTGGGTCGAAGCGCTCCCAGGGTGAGCCCGGACCGGAGGGACGGGGGCCTCGTCTCGAGGACAGAGGAGTGGAAGTACGTCTTCACTGACTCTACAGAGCAGTACGGTGGGGTGCGACATACCTACCCCAAATAGACCTCTGTGTGGCCTCCGTCTTGTTTGTCCTGTCCGCTGTTGAGCTGTGTGTCTGTGTAGTTTTTCTCCTGGACTTGGATCTTAGAAGGTGTGTTGTCCTGGACGTCCTTAGTGAGGGAAGTTGGAGAGTGGGTCAGAGATGAGGGACTATACTACAGTCCAAGGGTTAGTAGCGCAAAAAGAGGGGTCCCAGGTCAAACGGCTACAGGGAGAGTTTCGAATCTGGGGACAGGGACCACGTCTTCACTCCAGAGTGCAGGAGTCTGAGCCTCCGCCGGTGACCGTCCCTGGTCGGGGACCTCGGTGCAGACTACCCCCCAGACCCGTGACTCGGACTAAACTATTTCCGTGCTCCCTTCTCCTGTCTACACGGAATTTGCAATCAGAGTGACAACTGTTAAGCATGCAGGTGACGGGCAGACTCTTCCGAACTTTTCACCATAATTTTCGTTATCGCCCTTTGTGTTGTGAACTATTTTGTGTTAAAGTCATAAAAAGGTGGTCCGTTCTCTTCTCACAAAAAAGAAAAAAAAACTTCTCTCAACACAAAACGAAGATTGTGACCCTAGTTTTCTCTCGTTCCAGGTTTTTCTGTGGATCCAAGAAGTCTTATTGTGACAGTTTTGGGTCAGAACTTTCGTCTTTCTTTCTTTACGGTGTGGTTCAACTTCCCTAGGAGTCGTTCTAACTGTCGACTAAAGAGTCGGGTTAAGTCTCACGACTTCCAGTTGGTTCTTAAAACATAGGTTGTTTTGATAGGAAGTTTTTACTCTTTAATTCTGTGAGGGTCTATTTGTTTTTGTTTTTTAGACAGCAATCGTCTGGATGGGATGTTCTTTATGACTACTCCGAGAAAGTCCAATTTTGATTTCCTGGAATCTGGCATTGAGTTCAGGTGTTCTTAGGTACTTTTACCGTAAACGAGGGATTAATGGTGGATACTCCGGGGGGAGGTGACTTCGCCAGAGTAAAGTTGTCGTGAGAGAGACGGAACCCAGCTTCGAAGACTTCCTGGAGGAGACCGACGTGGAGAGATACCTGCGGGGGTTATCCAGGACAGGGGAGGCCTCGGACAGGGGACCGACCCTCTCGGAGGGGTGGTCTCCGGAAGAGGACTCTAGTCTCGGGCAGAGACTGTACGAACGACGTCCGACTTTCCAGGTGGTACCCCTCCACCCTCACCCTTACACCTACCCTTTCCTGCGCAGACACACGAATTCCGGAGGACAGTCAGTCCTGGCCCGGACCCGACCCTTGTCCCCACCCGGTCCCCGGTCGAAAGGGAGTAACGTGGTCTAGGGTCGTACCTCGAGGTTCTTCAGGTGCTAAGGGATAAACTTGGAGCGAAAGGTGGAACAACACTTCCGAACAAACAGTCACATTCAGACGTCGTCAACCTCCTCGCGTCTCGTGTGTGGTCCCTTTTTCTGCTGGCTAAGGACTCCGGTCCAAGACGGAGGCAGGGCCTGACAGGACTACGAGGGTCCGTGACCTTGGACAGGGTCGGGTCAGGTCTCTCGGAAGATCCCGTCTTCACCTACCACCCCTGTTCCGAATCATGAATACCCATGGGTCGTCGTCGAAGACCGTTCGTCGAGTCTTGTCGTCGGTCGTGCGACAAGACTCAGAGGATGGTTCATACAGGTTTCGCTAGTTCGGACCCTTCGCTGTGTAGAACTGGTCCCCTTCCTGTGCACCCACCGTACCCTTAGTCCCCCTCCACTCGACCTCGTTCCCCTGTGGGGTACTGGCAGAGACGAGGAGCCTCCGACTCAGTCCCCGAGTCCGACCCTCCCTTTTGCGTCCGTACTCGGGTCGGGACCCGAAGACTCCCCGGCCCGGGAGGACGGTGTCACGACACTACCCGTTGCGAGGACGGAGTCTGTACGTTCCTAGTCCTCGAAGTGCCTCCTCGAACCCGTTTGTCCATCGAGATTTTTATCCCACATTCCTACGTACATAAAAGGTCCTTGTCGGAACGCAAATTTTGATTTTTTTTAACATACGTGTCGAAAGGACCTGAAGGTTTCGTCCGTACCTCCTGTGAGAGGTTTTAGGTGAGTCCGACAAGAGCATGTATTTAAGCACAATAGAGTTTGAGTGATACCACCCGACCTTCCCTCCCTGTCGGACCGAGGAGTGGTCTCTGTAACTGGGAATTCTCCAGACTCCTTGGACGAGACGTTTCTCAGACTCCTCGAATTTCCCGGGTAAATGGGCGACGACGACGACGAAAATTTTGTCTAAGAACAACGATAAAGTAAAATTGGAAAACTGAGGGAGTGGTTAAAGAGGGTGGGGAGTACGTGACAGAGACCGTTAGTGGTTAGACAAGATACTCGAAAAAAAACAACGACACAAAAACTCCAAGGTACATATTCTGTCTTAGACAGAAAGAGACAGACTGAGTAAAGTAAATCCTGTTACGAGGGTCTACGGTAGGTGCAACGACCTTTGTCGTCATAGAGGGAGAAAGTTCCGACTCATTATAAGGTGACCTATTTCCCGTGTTAAAGAAATAGAGGAGGAGGTAGGATAAAAACGTTCGAGTAGAATCCCAGTTGTTAGGACTACTTATAATCAAAATTATGAAGTAGACGTCTAAACGAACCTAAAAGATACATCTACTATAGTCCTTTATTGTTGAAGCAAAAGAAGGAGAAGATTGAGAATGTCGGTAACAAAGAAGAAGGAACAAATTGACAGACTCAATCTTTGGGACGATTCGTCTTCACCACTACCGTTTGTTTAAACGAAGAGAGAAGTAGGTTTCTTTACGAGGGGGATTCACGTCTCTGGAAAGTTGGAGTGGTCCTCTTTGGGGGATGAAGACCAAAATAGAACTCACCCTAAACCTTATTGACCCGTCAAAGACAGAGATAATTCTACTGTCAAACTAAACAGAAAAAAGGAGGAAACTAGTTTATTACATGAAGGAAAAGATTTCGTTCAGTAGACAAACAAGGAAATACATCTTAAAGAAAATTGGATATTTTGGTAGACCCTACCATCGAAAACTCTTGAAAGGGTTTAATAAGGTAACCCTAAGAGAGAAGACCTCAATCAAGACCGTTGACTTAATGACACTCCCGTTCCCTTAAGGGTGACGTGACCAGAGGGGTCGAGACTCGTACAATATCTGTGTGTAAGTGTCCTGTCAGGGGAATCGTAACGTCTCGCAATAAGGTTCCAGGAACCACAGACATTGGTTACCCCCAGACGACAGTGAGTTTCGTGACAAGGAAGTGCCGATAGTCAAAGAGACTATCGACCAAAGAGAGGTCGTCGAGAGGTCTTAAGAGAAAGTGGTACTATGTAGTCTGCACGTCTATATGGTCCAGGTTCTGAGTGGTCCTGAAAAGTCCTTATGTTTTTTCATATCTGTCGTTGTATTACTTGTATGTGCTTGGTAATACACCGAATGCTCTACTCTACGGCGTCCGTTTCACAGTAGATGGGAGTGACTTCATACACAAATGACTTACTTATGTACGGTCAGGTGAATGCGACCGAGTCGACCCTTTCTTAGCCGGACGTTACGTCCTCTGGGTCCAAACTAACGACCCACCCCTTCTCGGGGACCTCTTCCTTTACCGTTGGGTAAGGTCATAAGAACGGACCCCTTAGGGTACCTGTCTCCTCGGACCATCCGACGTCAGGCACCCCAGTGTCTCAGTCTGTCCTGACTCGTTGACTTGGTGAATGGGTAAGGGGAGGACTACCCGCACCTACACTAAAGACCGAAAGACGATTCGTTTGTCGCGGTGTCCACAAAACACGTGTAGAGACGTCCGGGTGAGGTCCTGGTTTGGACTGTCTTCGGTTCAGGACTACTGTCGGCGTCCCCTCATACAGACATAGATGACGGGACGAAGAGAGGATACTAATTGTTGCGTGAATTACAGAAATAGACATCGTATGCGACCAATCAGGTTGTACGAACATCCTTTAGATTTGAGGTAAGAAATTTTTTGTGCTCGAAAAGACACTTCTAGGCAAAGTGACAGAGGAGTGTATATTGTAAAATAGGGGTCTCTTTCTTCAAAATCAAAACAAGAAATCAGTGGACTTCCAAGAGATAAGGAAGTCTTGGACTTTATTAGAGTTGGTGGGTCATTTTTTTTTAAAAAATTGGTTAGAAGACCGTAGGTATAAGTCTCCTTTGCAAATGACAGTCTCTAAGATAGACTCCTAAGACAGTCGTTCAGATACGTTTGAGTAGATACCGATGTGGTCGTGTCGGTCTGAGGAGGAACCGGGCGACGGAGAGGGTGGCAGACCCCCTGAGTCGGGACAGAACCGGTGTTTCGGGAGTGCCCAGACCCTTCCTGCAGGTACTTCGGGACACCGGAGTGCCGACACGAAGACTCGTACAGTCTCGCCCGGCGACGGTACGGGCCACGCCCCCACTGCCCCGGTGTCTGGTCGGTCCTGTCGCCCGTGTCCTCTCCGGATGGGACGCCCGAACCTCGGGCCGGAGGGGTGACTGGTGCCGCGTCCCGCCCGGCCAGTGGATCTGGGTACCTGACGCAAGGAATAGCCGTTGGACTGGCTACTGGAGACCCCAGGGACGACTTGGGGCCCCTTCACGTGTCCCGTCAGACTAAGGATTGCTGGTCACTTTAAGGGCCACTGGGGAGACACTGACAACAGAAGAGAGTCCTGCGTAACTATTTCCCGACTATTCTAGATCGACGACGACTTTGTGTCTCTCACTGGGTGACGGGTGCGCAGACACAATGAGGTACAGTCTCAGACGACACGGGTGGGGCCGGGACCGAGACCCGGACTGGGGGTCCGGTCCACCGTGACGGGGGTAGTGGCGTCCGTCCCGTGTCTCTGAGGACAGACGTGGCCGAAGGGGGGCCGGGACCCAGTCCCGTCATAAATATCTACGGCGTCTACGTCCCTCGTCAACGATTACTCTGTCTGTCCATTTATTCTGTCTCGTTTATGAAATTTCCAGTGGACAAACCTCTATTCTTCGTCATGTCCCCTTTGTACGTAGGTAGATCTTAGTCTTACTGGTAGGACCCCGCGGAGGGAGGCGGGATGTCCCTTTCGGTTTGGGGCTGCCGTCCGACCCCTGGGGAGGGACCCTGGTGGGGAGGGCGGGGGGCGGGAGGTGAAGACAGGGGTGTAGCGGGTGGAGAGAAGAGGGTCGGAGGGTACGACAACAGTCCGGTACCCAAAGTTACAGTTTTTCCCTTATTGCATCTTCGAACAATTCTACGAGGGGATCAAAAACGGGAGTTGTGATTACTTGTCCGACAATTGGTTCAGTCAAACAACCCCTAACCCTCGTCACCCCAGGGGTTTTGGTTTTTGTGGCAAGACGTACAACCGAGAATTCATCATTGAGTGATAGTCGAACCCATTTTTGAGTCATTGGACTCTATTTGGGGTCGTCTCCCCTGACCGAGGGTTTACGACTCGGACGACCCGTTGGTTCTGAGGTCCGAAAGACAAGAGTCCTCCTAGACAGGTGAGGAATCGACCAATCGGGTCCACCCCAGGTCTGTCTTGTCTCTGAGTCCACTCCTTACACCCGAAGTGTTCTCCTTACACCCGAAGTTCCAGTGTCCACTGCCTTCTCTTCTTGTGGGTGTCCTCCTTCCCTCCGTGGACAAGGGGTCCTCCCCGAGGGGAGAGTCCGCCCCCCGTCGACCCTCCTATTTCCCTTCTCTACCCCACTGGCGTCTCGGGCTCCCGACGGTGGGTCGTCTTCGACCCTCGCTCCCCCGGTTCAGGAGTCCTCGATCCTGGGACCTTCAACCGCCCCCTCCGGTCGACCCCAGCCCCCTCTGCTCCCCTCCCTTGCCACGGCTCCCCCTGACGGTGCGACTGGGTACTTCAGACCTCCCGGGGAGGGACTCCTCGACGTCGTGTGGTCGTCGTCCACAGTGAGTCTTGTTCCCCGCGACTGCTCCGTCGTGGCGGGGGGGCCCGGTCGTAGGACTTGGGCGAGAAGGACACCGAAGGCCGGACCACTACGGGGGAAGTACGTGGAAGTACACCGATAGGACCTCTGGAGAGTGTCGGAGCGCTCCCAGGTAAATTACCCTTCTCAAAGATTCTTCTCGTACTAAAGTACCGTGTGAACCGATGGTACTAGGGTGTGACCTGTTTCTGTCGACTCGACTCATTCCCTCCCTCGGCCGACGTACCGTCCGGGTCGGAACCCTCGTGAGCTCCTTTCCTCGGAGGACGTCCGCCTCTGGTAGTGGGACCGGGACGTCGGGCCCACCACGTGTCGTCTCCCGGTGGGTGGGCCCCCGTCTCGTCTGTGGGACTTACTGTCTTGTGGTGCCGGGTTCTTAGTCCCTACCGAAGTGGGGCCGACAGTCATGGTACTCGCCCCACCGCTCCTCGACGAAGAATTATTATTGCACATAATCCTCGACTTGGACTTGTGACTAGTGGGATTCTGCAGTAGTTACTCGACGTTACCCGGTTTCCCCTCCGAGCCCACAGTCGGACCCCCCACTCAAACTCTTCCAGATGTCCCTTTCAGGAACGCACGCACTCGTCCTGAGTGCCACTGGTAGTCCTTCTCGGAGCACCCCCTCTCGGTTGTCTGGGTTCGCCACTCGACTCTGTCGGTGCACTCTTAAGGCTCGTCTTGGTTGGCCCAGTCGACTGTGGACGGCTCCAATCTCTGCCGTCTGTGCCCCCTGGGCTCCTCCAAGAGTCCCTTCTCGCAGGTCGAGCGACTCCGTGGTCCGTTCGAAGGGCGGTCGTTGGGGGGCACGGAGAGGATCCCCGCGGCACCACTTCTTAGACGGACGGTTACGCCCTCCGCACCCAAGTCAGAGACCCAGCCCTTCCGGGGGACCTCTTCCTTTGCCGTTCGGTGAGGTCATAAAGACGGACCTCTTAAGGTACCTGTCCCCTCGGACCACCCGATGTGAGCGACCCCAGTGTCTCCGCCTACACTGACTCGTGCGTGCGTGTGCCCCGAGGGTGGGTTGGGGGTCGCACTGGGGACGACGAGAGACTCGGTTCGAGCGGTGGCCCCCGTCGGTGCCCTTGCCGCCCGGACCTGTCCGTCCAAAGGCACGCTTGCCCCGCGTGGCACTCGCCTCGGGGCGCAAATTACTTCAGAAGACTTTAAACCTTAACGACGGGTATCCACTAAATGACAATTCGCGAAGAGGGACCCTAGAACGTAAAGATTTTTATGATAAACGAAAAATAAATTGTGACTCGGAGAACTACAAGACCTTATGTTTTTATCACAGAATAATAAAATTTTCGAATTCTCTCTTTGATCGGTATAATAATCTTTTTCTTCTATATACGTCGATATCAGACAAGTTTATAGTTCTCCACACTGAAAAGTTTAAGTGTAAAGTTAGAAATAAATGTATTCTGAAAATCTTTATCACCCACATTTATAATTTAGTGGGTTCGGACCCACTTTAAAATAACTCTTATTGATGTTTATTTCCCTTTGACTAAAAAATTTCAGTGAAAGACTTTTAAATCTACCTTTCTTATAGCTCGTAATCACTTTTTTTACTATATAAATGTATAGTTATATCCGAAAGGTGCGTGTCTGAGCAGAGGATCCTTTGTGTGTCTCCGTTCGAACCCCTTAGTGTTCCCTTCCTTTGGGATTAGTTTGTCCACGACGACAAGTTTGTCTTGTAGTCGAACTTGCTAGGTTAGTCGACGAGCTCGGTTTAAAAAAAAAGGAAATTCGACAAGTACGGTCTTCTGCTGGAGAACCTCGTAATTCTTAGGCATGATGTAAGGTTGACAGACGGGTTGTCTACCCCCTAAACTTTCCGTGTAAGGTACCTTTACCCTGCTCTTGTTCCTTCCAAAGCTCAATCAGTGGTCGTTATTACGTGAGATGGGTGTCACGCCAGTATTATAATCAATAGTCTTAGGTCCCGTGTAAACCGTCAATGTACTTAGTTGGCTTTATGTCCTTCAACGACCTAGAGATCAAAGTTGTCATAAGTCCTAATGACCTCCGTTTTGTTAGTGGACGTTACATCCTCTGGACCCAAGCTAGGGACCCAGCCCTTCTAAGGGGACCTCCTCCCGTACCGTTGGGTGAGGTCAGAAGAACGGACCTCTTCGGGTACCTGTCTCTTCGGACCACCCGATGTCAGGTGTCCCAGAGTTTCTCAGTCTGTGTTGAATCGTTGATTTGGTGGTGGTGGAGGTGTGGTGTTTTACGTTGTGCTGATGCCTCCAAAAGGACTACTACCTCATGCTTTCGTCCGTCCGTGTAGAGCTGCCCGTCCGGGTGGACCGGGACCAGAAGGATGAACAGATTCCTGAAGTCTCCGGGGGACCACTGACCGGAAACAAATTTTGTTTTAGTGGCGGAGGAGGATGTTTTGTCAACGGGTGTTACGTGGTGCACTTCTGAGACGTTAAATGACTGAGTTTGTAAACGACTAGTTTTCGTCGTGACACAACGGAGATTTCTAGAAATCCCCCTTTAGGACTTTTGTGAGTGTGTGTGTGTGTACGAGGACCAAAGCTACACCTTTAATTTGTGTTAAGACAAAATAACGTTATACTTCTGACGTTCGATTTTTAATTTTTTTTTTTAATATCTCCGAAGTTTCGAAAATCTTGTTCGGGTTTAAATCCTTGTTTCCATAGTACTACGATTGCACTTACTTCCTGTCCCTTCGAACCGCCCGAACCCCAAGTGCCCCAACGTCTCAGCCTGTACTGAGTCACTGACTTGTCGTTGTTGCATGTGAAGGACTAAAAGACGGGTCGTGTCCCCTGACTTTTAGAATGAGATCACTGTGATTCTGCAGGGTAAGGAAACTTAATTACAACACTTACGATAAAGAGGAAGACTTTAAACCCTAAATACACTTCACATACGTTTATCCTTTTTCGAATTCCTCCCTTTTCTTTTTCGTTGTGACTAAGGGTAAACCCATTCATATACTCAATTCCTGTAAAGAGATTCTCCAGGAGTTTAATCGAGATAAAATTGGTAAAGGTCCTGGACAAGGGAAGAGATTTGGGACAAAAATCTTTCTTAAAATTTACATATAAGTTAAACATCAGAGTCAGACTTCGACCTTCGTTTAATCAAACGTCGGCTCGTCTTACGAGTCTTTTAGTTGGACGTGGAAAATTAAATGGGGGGAGCAAGGAATCCTCGCTTTGCCGGCAGAGATGGCGGGAACAAGATGCCTAGGTCCCAAATTCCAGTCCGGAAAGTCCAGTGTCGCTCGTCCCCCTACATGAATGTCTGAGAGGGCGCTACGTGGCGCCCGTTCCGACCCGGGCCGAGGAAGGCGGCAGGCCTCCTGGGACAGGTTGTTTGGTGTCGGCGCCTACTCGGTCCCGTCGCGAATAAGTGTGAAAGTGGCTTGCCCATTTCCGACCAGACGGCCTCGTCCTTGGATGGGGGTACGGACCAGCCGCGACCGGCTACAGCCCGGCACCACTCCCGTCCGCCGGAGACGCGACCCGTAGGTCCCTGAGCCCGAGGAGCGACGGGGGCCTGCGATCCTACGCGTGGGAGTGGACCCCCGTCAGGGCGAGACCGCGGCGCCGCAGGTCGGAGGACGTGCGGGCGAAGACGTTGCTGTGTCAGAGTGAAATCTACCGGAGCCTTTCGTGTGCCGCGAGACTGACTTCGACGGAGACTCTTGGACCGACGTTTGTGTCTAGGAGCTCCTCGAACCTTTCAAATATCCTGCAACCTCTCTGTTGAAGGTTGAAATAGAAGGCTCTTATTGGTGGTAGTGAATTGGAGTAATGAAGGTCGTGTCAGACTATAAATAAATCGAAATGTTCAAGTTTTATCAGTAAACTTTGTTAAAACCAGTTTTAAGAATATTATTTGACAACACGGACCAAATAGCTATAGCTCTTACATGTTCTGGATATTTAAAAACAAGTTCTTTGATCAAAACGCGAAGCTATGAAAACGGTCCAACCGACTAAAATAAAGTGCTCGACGTGTGTGTCGGGCGTGCCCTATTGGAAGCCCTTTCCGTGAACTGAAACCGTAAGGGCACTTAACTTCTACTTAATGTTTTCGTCAGAAGGTTTCGACTTCCTTTGCCGACTAAGAGGTTCAAGGTTCAGACACGAGGCACCCCATTCCTACACAAGTCGCTGTGTCTCGTCTACCCGTCCTCCGGAGACGTCCCCTGTGTTCCAGGTGGGACAGGACCCAGGGGCGACGACCTGCCACGGGTGGTCTCAGTCCTTTGTGGAGACCAAGTGTCCACCAGGGTGTGAGAGGAGTCAGTGGCCGTTTGGTAGCAGTACTAAACGCGGTTTAGACAAGTGCTAGGTAAGATAATAAATAAGTAATAAAAGATTTACCTGAAAAATAAAATACCTGAATAAATTACATCTTTGGACCATAGTTCACGATCAAAATGAGAAGGAATTGATTGTACAGAATTTTATCTATCGACTCCCCCTTTTACCGTTTACGACCGGAGACTCGGGGATTTGGTCTCTTATTGCGGGACGCCATTTATGTCACGTCTGAGGTCCTCGGACTCCGTTCCTGTCTCCATCGGTCGGGGGGTAGTGGGTGTGGTGGCAGGAAGGACTTGTGTTCTTCAGGTCTTTCCAGTCAGTGACGACGTCTTGGTGTGGGCCCGTGTTGGACTTGACCTCTTCCGTCTGTAGACTCTTATGCCGGGCCCCCTGTCTTTTCGGTGGTCTGGGGTCGCGCCCAGGCGAGACGAGGTCGGGTGTCGGAGGTTGCACCGGGACGGGACTGTTCCCGTCCTCCTCTGCGGCACTCGCCCTGTCCTGTCCCAGCGGTCGCTCCCGTTCCGCGGGCCTGCGCGTCGCTCCTCCTCGGGCTCGGGGTCTCGGGTCTCCGCCCGTCCCCGAGTTCAGGCGTGCCGCCGGTGCCTGTGTCGTGAGTCGAGGGCCCTCCCCGTGCCGTCTCCCCGCCCGGCCGCGGGGGCCCCGGCCCACCACCGCTCCTCCTCCTCTCTCTCCCACTCAGACCCCAGGTCGTTCACTCCTACGGGTAGTATGCTCCCCCGAGTGGCGGTGGGGCAGGTGGTCGTCTGTCTGTCTGTGGACGAGGTGGACGCGAGTCGGTGTGGTTGTCGTCTCTACGGATCGCCGTTAGAAATTTTTTTTTGGGTCTTGTATTCTTAAGGAGGACTTTTCTGTACCCAGTTTTCCTCTGACTGACATTCAGATTGTGAGAATTTTTGTATTTGTGAGTTTGTTTGTCAACTCCTATGCTTTTGGGTAGGACTCAATCGTTAAATTTTTGTCTTTCCTGTTTTTACCCCTCTTCGGTTCTCTCTGAACTTACTCAAGTCTTTTCATCACCTCCCTTCACTCCCTTTTTAATATGTTACGTGGTTTCTCCTATTCAAGTTCACCTCTAGTTGTCTCCTGTGGTTTCTTCCCGTCCTCGTATTAGTTCTCTCCTTTTGCTGCGTTTCTTCGTGCCCGCCGATCTTTGCGCGCCGTCGTCCCTCCCCTCTGTTTCGGCGTTCCTTGCCCGCGACTCGGTCTCAGGACGTTTCTCCTCTCGTTTCATTGTCTCGTCTCGACTCTGACTTTTGACGCCGGGCTCTTTTGAAGTGCCTTTCTCCTCTGACCGACTGCGAGTTTTACTCCTCCGAGTGCCCCGTGGACCCTTTTCATTGGGTCTTACTGGTTGTGCCTCTGTGGGATTCTTTCGGCCCCCTGACGTTTCTTCTCTCCTCTGGGAGTCTCGGGGACCCGCGCGCCCAGTCGCGGTCACGTTTCCTCGACCGGTCCGTGACCCGAAGAGTTCCGGTTGTGCACTCACTCTGTCGTCTCTCCGTACGAAAGTCTCGAGTCACTTTCTTTTGTGTTCGGTTCTTAAATCTCAGCCGGTGCGACAGGGAGTTTACAGTTCTAATGTCTTTGTCTTAAAGTCGTACGGACTTAAATCTCTGGTGATGTCGGTACTCGGGAAGATCTCCTAAGATACACTCCCATTCGACGTAGATTGATTGGTCACTGCTGACCCCTTTAAGGTCGCATTCCTAAAAAGCATTCGTAGACTTCCATAATTTTACATGTAGAGTCTGATTTAAATTTTATTTCCACCTTAGTCCGACTGTCTGTTTACACGTTTATAATGTAGGAGACTGTACCACCTTTATTAAGGTGATTTTGTGCTCTCTACTTCGCTCTCCCTTTCACCTTTTTAAGACATCACGTCCAGTCATGACATGGTCACTGTCAGCACATAGTTTCCCTGGTCCTTTTTCTAATCTTTCACAATTTGCTTACTCCCTTTCTGTTTTGGTAGTGCTTCCTTTGTGTGTCGCCTTTTATAAAATCCGTTCTAAATGATTGTCTCCGATTGAGTCTTCCGTTTCCGCATTCTTCTTTATACGAAAGAGGGGGTTCCATAAATAATTAAATATTTCAAAGGCAAAACATGTATTTTGACAAAATGTATATCAAAGTTGTATATAAAAGTACAAAGTTGTATAGAGGGGGTTCCATAAATAATTAATACTATTAATATTATCAATATTAAATTAAATATTTAATTTATATTCAATTCACGTCAAAGTTGTGTAGAGGGGGTTCCATAAATAATTAATATTTCTTTTCTGACCATTGAAGTGTCAACTTTGGTAGAAGTAGGTCTCTGTTCCAGTCGTAGTGCCATGACTCTGTAGAACTGTAGTGTCAGGGGTATTCTACGTGATTCGTTCGTATTGTAGTGGAGCACTATGAGCACGGTCTTTCCCGCACCAGAATTGGAGTAGTGTCTTCTACGACCTGTTGGGTGTACCTGACTGTCAGAAGACGGTCTATCGACTGGCGACGAGGTATCTGCACGGTCCCAGTCCTTTGGTTCCTGTGCAGTCACTGATCTCCCCACTCGTCCTGAGCCGTGTCACACCCCAGGACCTTCCTGCGCAGTCACTGATCTCCCTACTCGTCCTGAGCCGCGTCACACCCCAGGACCTTCCTGCACAGTCACTGATCTCCCCACTCGTCCTGAGTCGCGGTTACACCCCAGGACCTTCCTACGCAGTCACTGATCTCCCCACTCGTCATGAGCCACGTCACACCCCAGGACCTTCTCTAGGTCCTGTCTTTTTCACACGATCGCCCTTTAGTTCACTCCGACTTCGCTCCGACCTCGGGCCCGCTGCCGGCACGTACCCCACTCGGACCGGTAGACGGCTAGCACGACACGGGTGCGCGTGACAGGTCCACTAAAGAGATATAATGTCAACGAAAAGGGGTTGGAAAGACATTCAGATTGTGACGAACCTTTACTTCAAAATTTTTACTTCTATTTTAGAGGACGTGGACGAGACCACATATGGTGTGTAGATCTTTATGTCTATATTCGGTTCAGTGGAAGGGTGCTAGGATTAAAAAGGAGAACTCGCTGTATTTCTCGCTGCACACATTCTGTTTTCAGGAAAGGGTGCACACTTCTGTCGAGAGCCTGTGGAGGCTCCGACGAAGAGAGGTTGGTTCGTAAGGACGAGAGAGAGTGAGAGGGTATAGACTCTCCGAAAGGTCTTAGAAGGAGAAGATCTGTGGTACAGGATCTCAAAGATCTAGCAGTAATAAGGAGGACTTTACGTGGTTCATTTTATGAGGGTTGTACGACAGTGGTGACGCCTCCTCTCGTCTCGAGGGGGCGGGGGTGGAGGTTCTACATCAGGGTTCAGGTGTCCCTTTTTTCGGACCGACTCCCCGGGGTCACTGGGCGGTGGGTCCAGGTGTGCTCCGGCCGTTGGGGGGTCGAGTGCCGACAGAGGGGGTGTCCTGCGTGTCGGGCAAGGACCCCTGATAACTCCCAGGAAGACGAAATTTAAATTGGGGTCCGAGACGATGTATTGGGAAATCAAAGGTTCAGATTAGACTAAAGGAACGATAAAAGGTCACAGAGTTTCATGACGGTTTATGGCGGTGGTAGTATGCTAGTGGAAGCACTGACCTTTACCACGGCGGAAGGCACAAGGCGGGCTCAGCCTACCTTCCCGACTCCTTCTTTTCTGGTTCCTGGCGCTAGAGGCCAATGCGTCCTAGACGAGTCGGAAGTGTGACGTCTTTCTCCGTACGACACATTTCCCCAAAGGACGGTTGGGGGTTGATAGACCCACCCTGAACGGACCACCGGGTCGCGCATTCGGGGACACACTGGTGGCGTCCCCCGGACTCATGGTAGAACCCAGCCCCTTATTTCTAGCACGTACGGTCCGTCATGCCGGTTTTTTTTAGGTCCGTTTCTCTTCACCCCTATGACTGGCACGGGGTGCAGCAGGTGTGCGTCCTACACTGGAAGGAGGACGCCGGTGTGGGGTCGGGGCACGAGGAAAGACTCCTTGTAGTGAACGGTTTTTCCTCTCGTCTCCCCGCACCTGCCCGCTGACACTCGGCCTTCGCACGAAGAGCTACTCCAGATGTGTGAGGTACGAAGAGCTACTCAATCTTCCTAAGATTGAAGAAGAGACACCCTAGTTTGTTCCGGACCGTGTCGCCCAGTCGTCTGGACACCGGTGGGTGCCACCTGTGAGGAGCTCTCCGAGGCGACCGCCCCCGACCCAGGGGCCACCGCCCCCTTCCCCTCGGTGCGATTGGGGTTCAGTCAGTAGCTCCCGACCCGAGGAGGTCCCTCGTACCACCGGGAGCCGATCGGCTCCCCTAATTTAGTAAGTACCAAAGACGAAATTTGTCCCTAATCACTTTCGACCCACATATACTGTGACCAGCGTATAAATGAGCCGTTTATAAGGTTAATGGTACCTAATACTCCCGACTCTCCGCGACTTCAGGTCCTACGTACCCAGTGCACGGGGCGAGAGAGGTGAGGGAAGACCTCTCCGAAGTCAGTCAGAAGTAGTCCCGTGCACTTCCAAATGGTAGATCGACGTCTGTTGCTGACGTCGGTACTTTAATTTTCTACGAACGAGGAACCTTCTTTTCGATAAATCTGTCGCATAATTTTTTCGTATCTATAGGGAAACGGCTGTTTGTGGATAGATCGGTTTCGATACTAGAAGGGTCGCCAGTACGTTCCTACACTCTCAACCTGTCACTTCTTCCGACTCGCGGCTTCTTAACTACGAAAGTTTGACACCACGACCTCTTCTGAGAACTCTCAGGGAACCTGACGTTCCTCTAGTTTGGTCAGTTAGGATTTCCTTTAGTTGGGACTTATAAGTAACCTTCCTGACTACGACTTCGAGGTTATGAAACCGGTGGACTACGCTTCTCCGTTGAGTGACCTTTTCTGGGACTACGACCCTTTCTGACTCCTGTCCTCCTCTTCCCCTGTTGTCCTACTCTAACAACCTACCATAATAGTTGGGATACCTGTACTCAAACGTGTTTAAGACCCTCTGCCACTTGCTGTCCCTTCGGGTTGGACGACGTCAGGCACCCCAGCGTCTCAGTCTGTACTGACTTGTCGTTGTTGACTGAGACCGTGACACATTTGTTTTAAGTTTAGGACTTATTTGTGTTTCTGGGGCAATGAATCATTGATGTCTTTTGGATAGTTCGTCGTTAGAGTGGTCTCTTCTCAACTTTTTCTTTGTGTCAACTCATTCTCTTCTGTGAACTATCCTACGGGGGAGACCTTTGGGTAAAGAGCTGAGACGTGCGTTTCTCTTACACCTCCCATTTCTTTCTTCTACGGTTGAAGGAACTTACGAAACTGTCTTTGTGGAACACTTAATAGAAGTTAGTCGTGTCGTTCTTTTCACCGTCCAAAAACTTTTCGGAGTTCAGTTCGTGTACATTATATATACGATTATATACAATTCGTGTATATGAGATTCAATCTTAAGGTTACATTTAACTGTCTTCAACCATTACGTTAATTTCCATTGAGAGGTTGATGTGTGTATGTACATGTTATTAGAGTAGAAAGTAAACTTCCATAAAATTCCTAAAAATAACTGGTCACCTTAAATAAGATTTCTAGTGAACATAGTACTTACACACTACGACTGACTCAGGGTCAAAATAGTCTTTCAACGACTCACTCCATAAGATCCGGGGTCATTTCTTTCAAGTGAAACCGACCTCGTCGACTGCGCCTGTAGGTGGTCGAGACTCTGTCTTGGCGATCGCGGCCCCTCGTCCTGACGCCTCCAGACGTCTGACAACGACTCTTTTCGCACGTCTCTAGGGGGGAACCCCTGTCAGTGAACCTTTACTGGAATGTGAGAACCCCCACAACGAAAGACGTCGTGTCTGAGTTGATGTCTTTGGTCACCTTCGTTCCTACGGATGAGAGTTGGGGCACACCGGTCCACGGGACCCTGAAGTCGGTACCCCTGGTATTGCAGCCCTACGACGCGCAGTAGTCGACGGGAAAGGCCTTCTGAGGAGGGGCAGGGCCCGTGTCTGAACGCAGGTGTGGGGTCTGGTTCAGGACGAGTCCTTTCTCTTTCGTTGGCTACTCCTCTGTTCGCTCCATTCGGTGCCCGTGGTGACACTAAGGTACTTTCGACCGAGGGGTCTCCTTCCACCACCTCCTCTCGTTTCTTTTTGGTGAGAAAATGAAGGTTACTTGTACTTTTCTGCATTTGTGTGAGATGTGACTCGTGATTAAAACAAACGTACTAAATGGTTCCTGTCATATTTGGATTTAATATTTTTTTAGACGAATGGTGTCCACCCTGGATCATTGACAGGAACGTTACTAAATTTTTTATTGATGTCGTGCGTCACAAAGATATCAACAATAAAGTCATCGTTTGGTCTCGGACACGACGGTCTTTTCGTCCCGTAAAATGAAGACAAGACGTGCACTTCTTCTACTTCAGGTGGTTGGGGTCGATTGAACGGACTTCAGGTCACTGACCTTTACGGTCTGGACCCCGAGTCGTACGCAAGTCTGTTCTGACTCTGTATATGGTTTCGTCGTGATTTTTGACTTGTTACATACTTTTTACATACTTTCGAATTGTATTCCGACGTCCTTAGTTCCGTCGCGTCATTGCCGTGCCCTATGTGTGTGTCTAGTGACCCCGTCTTGGGTCTCAGGTCCCCTTTGGGACGGGAAGTGCCGCTTGATTGAAAACTGTTCCCACGCCTCTGTTGAGGCGCCTCTTTCTTCTCGGAAGTATTCTTCACCACGACCGCCTTGAGAGATAGGTGTACGTCTTTCTCCTTAAGTCCCGGGATTGTGTATGGTGTGTGTCTCTACTTGAACCCTACTAGTCTCTCGATTTACATTCCCGTCTCTTGTAATTTAAAAATCTCCTCTTGTATTCTCTTTTAGAGACACTAGAACCCGAACCGTTTCTAAAAAATCTATGCTGTGGTTTTCGTACTGAGCATTTTTTTTGTTTAAGTATTTGACCTAAAGTAGTTATAGGTTTTGACGAATGGTATACGTTCGATTACCTGAACAGAGGTCTTATATATTTCTTCAGAAAGTTGAGTTGTTCTACCGTGCTAAAAAATTTGTCCGTTTCCTACACTTATCCTTAAGACGACTGTTTCTATATGTATACCAGTCATTCATGTACTTTTCTACAAGTTGTAGTAATCAGTAATGTTTTTACGTTTAGTTTTGGTGTTGCCCCATGGTACAGGGTGGGTGACCTTACCAATATTAGGTTTGTTCACAACCGTTCCTACACCTCTTTTGTCTTGGGGGTAAACAACGACCACCCTTAAATTTATCACGTCGACAAAACGTCTTCTCAAACCACTAAGGAGTTTTACGATTCGTGTCTCAATGGATTATTGAGTCGTTAAGGTGTCGCTCCGTGGATGGGTTCCCTCTACTTTTGTGTGTAGGTGTGTTTTTTGGACATGGACTTGCAAGTGTCGTCGTAAGGAGTCTTTTAGGGGCTTCTCGTTTGTTGGGCTTACGGGTAGGTGCCTCTTTACGAATTTATTTTACACCGCAATAAGTATATTACATTATAAATCGCCGTTCTTCTTTATTTTATGACTATACATAAAGTTATGCCTACTTGGCGAATGTCATTCACTTTCTTCGGTCAGTGTTCTCTGGTTTATAAGACGCTGAGGTAAATATACCTTACCGGTCCTGTCGGTTCAGCCGTCTTCTGTCCTTCGTCTGACCACCGACGAGTCTCCCGCCTCCCGGCGCCGTGTCCCCTGGTCCGAAGAAAGTCCCCCCTACTTTTACAGGACTTTAGTCCGACACTGCCACAAATGTGTTGAGACGTGATGTGACTTTGGTGACTGGACACGTCAAAGTCTCACTTGGAGTGATCCTATGTTTAGACGTCTCGAGAGGAAATAGTATCTAAATAATAAATAAATATATCCATATATACAGATCAGTTCCGATACCAAAAAGGACACCAGCACATACCTACACTCTCAACCTGACACTTCTTTCGACTCGCGGCTTCTTGACTACCAAAACTTGACACCACAACCTCTTCTGAGAACTCCCAGGGAACCTGACGTTCAGGTAAGATTTCCTCTAGTCAGGACCCGCAAGTAACCTTCCTGACTACGACTTCGACTTTGAGGTCATGAAACCGGTGGAGTACGCTTCTTAACTGAGTAACCTTTTCTGAGACTACGACCCTCCCTAACCCCCGTCCTCCTCTGCCCCTGCTGTCTCCTACTCTGCCGACCTACCGTAGTGGCTGAGCTACCTGTACTCAGACTCACTTGAGGTCCTCGACCACTACCTATCCCTCCGGACCGCACGACGTTAAGTGCCTCAGCGTTTCTCAGTCTGTGCTGACTCACTGACTTGACTTGACTTGACTATACATATATTATTTATATATGCAATATATGTCTGTGTGTGTGTGTATATATATCAGTAAGTCCACTGGTTTTACATAAAAATTCTATGTAGACCAAGGACCTGATGTCGAGGGTTTTGGGGACCTTAAAGATTCGCTGGTCTCGTTACCCGCATAAAAGACAGTGTTGTGCACCCGGGATCAGGAGTCAAGGACTCCAGTGAAGTCTCGGTTTTTCCTCTTTACCCACAGGACAATGAGTGCGCTTGTTTCACTGAAAACCTTCCGTGGACTCCCTGAACCCCCCTGACCGACGGACTCCTTGGTTGGTTCTCCTCGACGAACCCTGAAAGTCAGGGTGGGAGACTAAAGACCCCTCACCCCTCCCCTGTCTTCGACGCAGTGTCTCCGGCGGCACGTTGGGTTCTCCTTCCTAAGGAGCGCGAAAGTCCTGTCCTCGGAGCTCGACCACACGGTACGCCGGCCCCGGGGTCCCCCTGTCTCGAGGAGACCCGGCCCGGAACAGAAGACACACGAAGGATGCCGACGCCTGAGTGCAGAAAGCTATAGGAAATGTTAGTCAGTAGACCACTCAGTTCCCGACGGCGTCAAGATACTCGCCGAGGTCTCTAGGGACCTAGATTCCTCCCCCACCACCCCTGGAGACTGAATGTCGGCCACCATTGTTGGACTCGAAACCACAGACCTCACCTCCCACCGGAACCCCCGGACCCGGGAGATGGGCACCCGAGACTCCGGCAGAGACCCATCAGTCACAGTCCTGACTCAACTTCAGATTCTGTAGGACGATCCCAGGTTCTTGGCGACCCCCTTCGGAGGTGGTGTGTGACCTTGATTCAAGTCTTTGGGTAAATTTTAATGTGTATTTACTTCGATAAAAAAATAGACCCTTTCTAATTTCCGTTCTCTTCCCCTACTGTCTCCTACTCTACCCACCTACCTACACTCAAACTCGTTTGAGGCCCTCAACCACTACCTGTCCCTTCGGACCCCACGCCGTCAGGTACTCCAGTGTGTCTCAGTCTATACTGACTCGCTTACTTGACTTTCGATAAAAAAATTACTCGTTTTTTTAGACTTATCTGTCAAGTGGTTTTTCTACACTTACTAATTATTCGTGCATTTTTCTACAAGTCATAGTCTATAAGTAGTAATCCCTTTATTTTTAAGTCTAACGACACTTGTGGATTGAAGTGTAGATGATCTTACTGATGTCAGTTTTGTTGTGCACACTCCTTCTATGCCTGTTTGGTCTTGGTAGAATCCTACGGTCGTCCCCACGTTTGAACCTGGTGTTTCTTCTGACTCGTGGTTTCTTGTCTACGAAAGTTTAACACCACGACCTCTTCTGAGAATACCCAGGGAACCTCTCGTTCCTCTAGTTTGGTCGGTTAGGATTTCCTTTAGTTGGGACTTATAAGTAACCTTCCTGACTACGACTTCGACTTCGAGGTCGAGATTATGAGACCGGTGGACTACACTTCTCGGTTGAGTAACCTTTTCTAGGACTACAACCCTTTCTAACTTCCGTCCTTCCTCTGTTGTCTCTTACTCTACCAACCTGCAGTAGTGGTTAAGTAATTTACACTCAAACTCGTTTGAGACCCTCTACCACTTGTTGTCCCTTCGGACCACACGACGGCAGGTGCCCCAGTTTCTCGGTCTACGACTACTCGTTGACTTGTTCCCCACGTTTTTCGACGGTGGTGAAATTTTTTGTCAAACCGTCAAAAATCCTTCAATTTGTATTTAAATTGTAACCTTGGTCAGTAAGATCGGAGCCCCTGATAAATCGTCCTTTCTTTTGAATGTAGATGTGTTGCTGGAGGTACGCTAGGAAGGCTCAAAAATCGTGATAAACACTGTCGGTCTTTCTTTTTTTGTCGTGGTTACGGGTAGGTGACTACTTACTCATTTGTTTTACACCACGTAGATATGTTACCTCATTATAAATCGTCATTTTTTTGTTCGATGATTATATACGAAGTAACACCTGCTTGGAGTTTTGGTAATATTTTCACTCTCTTCAGTCGCCGTTTTGGCATGTAAGATACTAAGACAAGCGTACTTTGTAGATCTTTTCCGTTTAGATCTCTTTGTCTTTCGTCTAGTCACTGCCTACTCTGGGCCCCGCACTTACCCTCACGTTTACCCGTGTTCTCTCGAAGGACTTCTTGCGTCAGACTAATACCACTACCGACGTGTCGATTTAAGTGCTTTTTAGTGAAGTGACATGTGAATTTTAAAAATTTTGACATTAGGTACACCAGAACTACCATTCGCACTTTCCCTTTAGACTCTTCAGTATCGGTGTCCTGGTAAGCCTTCCCCGTGTGATGTGGTCCGCTAAATATTAAAAGGGATTTATTTACTATGTGTAAAACTTCTATTGGTGGTGAACTACGTAGTCACATTCAGAGGGCAGTAAAGAAAAGTCAATTTGTATGTGTGTGAGAAGCACCCTTCGTTAATGTTTCACCCACACTTACGGGAGACCACACGGAGCGAACCAGAACCAGGAGGTGCACAGTGACGACTCGTGTTCTCTGTGGGTTTTCCCGGGTTTGGTAGGTTTTGACGGAGGACTGGCTGGGTTGGAGTAGAACTGGGAAGACTCAATACATATTTCTTTAGGCGACTTTTGGTTTACTAACTCCGACGCACATCGACCGTCGTACTCATAGACTAAGCTCAATGTTGACTTCTACTTTAGTGACTATTTAAAGGAAAAAGATCTACCCTCCTAACAACAACAAGTCAGTGAGTCAGTGCAAACTGAGAAACACTAGGGTTCCTGACATCGTGCGGTCCGGAGGGACAGGTAGTGGTAGAGGGTCTCGAACGAGTTTGAGTTCAGGTAACTCAACCACTACGGTAGGTTGGTAGAGTAGGAGACAGCAGGGGAAAGAGGAGGACTGAAGTCAGAAAGGTCGTAGTCCCAGAAAAGGTCACTCAGGTGAGAAGAGTAGTCCACCGGTTTTGTAACCTCGAAGCCGAAGTCGTAGTAAGGAAGGGTACTTATAAGTCCTGACTAAAGGAAATCCTACCTGACCAACCTAGAGGAACGTCAGGTTCCCTACGAGTTCTAAGAAGAGGTTATGGTGTCAAGTTTTCGTAGTTAAGAAGCCACGAGTCGAAAGAAATATCAGGTTGAGAGTGTAGGTATGTACTGATCACCTTTTTGGTATCGAAACTGATCTACCCGGAAACAACCGTTTCATTACTGAGACGAAAACTATCGACTCATGTTAATTTGACTCATCTGGTCTGTTATGTCTCATCGAGTCACCTATTAAAGATTTTTTTTTTTTTGTCCACTCTCTTCATCTGTCAAAGAACTCCTCACCCGACGTTAATAAATCTTGCTTTTCTCACCGGTGACTTTCCGTCTCGGTTTGCCAAAACAGTCCCTAGGTGTGGTAGTCGATGATAAGTGACCCAAAAGTGTCACCCCTAGAGTAAGTCGGCTACTCCTTCTTTTGGATACAGGATGCCTCGTCTTGTTCGTTTAAATTAAGACTTAAAGAGTCAAACATTCAATCTGGGGTATTCCAATGAACCTACCTCCATCTCTGTAGTTATGTAGACTCACCAAAACGACTGTTCTTGTGGGTCGAAATGACCTGTTGGAAAGTTCACAATCGTTTTCATCTAGATAGTTCAATAGGTCTCTTTATAGTAGTCGGGAGTTTAAATCCCCGTCGATAAGTATTGTAGGTCCTGACCACTTTTACCGTCCTTAAAATGTTAAATGAGTACAGATTTAAAGTTGTCGACTTAGTTTTTGTAAGGTCTGGCGTTGAGTGAATGTACGGGAGGGTGTTTCGAGTTCACACGAGTGGGACCCTGACTTCCGTACCGGACACATGTCCACATGGGCCTTCCTTTTTGTACAGACGGCTATCCTACACGTGGATTGGCCAAGGTCTGAACGTCTTCTCGGATGTCTCGTCTCGATTTGTCTCGGTGCGTTCCCGACCGCTCAATTTCGGACACAACCTTTGTGATTGGACAATCACCGAAATCAGTCGTCACTGTAACGACGACGTCGCGTCTTGGATGTGCTTGAGACTGTCACAATCGACGAGTGCGCACAGACTGAGGCGTCAGGGTACTTGACATCGGACGGTCCGAGGAGGTAGGTCCCTTAAGAGGTCCGTTCTCATGACCTCACCCGAGAGTAAGAGAAGAGGTCCCCTTGAAGGGTTGTGTCCCTAGTTTGAGTCCAGAGGGCGTGACGTCCGTCCAGACTCGGTGGTCCCTTGCACACAATTTCCTTAAGGAAGTCCTTCTTTTGGGTTTTAATTTGGTCTACCTTTATTTTTATATGTTTTCTGACTTCGCGTGACCTTTACCCTTGAGACACCCGTTTGTCCTTCAAAAACAACAACAATGACTTTGGAGACATGAGACGGGTCTCTCGGACGAGAAGTGTCTCGAAAAGACCTTTTTCTCAGAAGTCCCTCTATTTTCCGACTCCGCATCTGTACTTAAAAACCGTAGACCCAACTGTGAAGGTAAGACTTTCCACACCACTTACTCCACCAATCCCTGACGTTCCTCGTCCCGTGACCTACGGGTCGGTGCCCGAGTTGGATTGGTTCCGGAGGGAAGAGAAGAAGGTCTCGGATCTTGTCACGACCATGTGTTGTCCACGAGTCTTTTTATTAAAAATTTTTCAGACACGCTGTCTTTGCTACTCGTGATGACGATAAATTGGCGGTGGCGTAAGTGATTGGAACGGCACTAGCCCTGTGAGGGTTCTCCTGTCCTCTCTGAGGACTGGGACCGAGTACTCCTAGGAGTAAGGTCTCTGCCAGGACCACCGACGTCGAGGATTAGAGAAGACGACCGAAATTGTGTGCCCCACGTCTCGGTGACCGATAGTGTCTCCATGTTTCCCTGAGTGCGAAGGGCTCATTGGTTTGAGACTTACCCACACACACTCTCTCTGTTTCTTGTTCTTTCACCTTTTACCTTCCTTCTTGAACCGATGAAGTACTTCGAGTTAGGTCTAATAGTCTAGTTTTTGATCCTGTGCTATGTTGTATTTGTTCTTGAGATAGTCTAGTCCTCTGTCCTGTGGGGGGTCGTGATGTGTGGGAGTGGGAACAGACCGTTGTCAGACCTACACGACCTCGGAGTCGGACCCGTGGAGTAGGGTGGTTGACATTGGACTTTCTGGTGAGTTCCAAAGAAGATGATTCGGAGAGGGTAAAGGAGACTAGTTGTTACTGGATGCCGAGGGGTAGGGGCTGTCAGGCCGCGTAGTGTGAAAAGTAGTCAAATACCGGTTGAAACCTGAAGCAGAAGTTCAGAGTACCAAATCAAGGTGTTCGGGGGGCCTCCTTCGACATGTCGGGTCACCAATTCTTGTGTTCGGGACCTCCCGCGACCGCCCCAAATCCCGGATGCCGGTGGTGAACGATCGACTAATCAGAGAGACACGGAGCCAGAGGAGCAACCAGTGTACCTGTGGGATTGTCCGGCGACACTTTGACTATTGGGCGTACCGCCGGTGGACTCCTGACCGTCGTAGCCGGTGTGGAGTCGATTTACAGAGGTTCTACAGGAGAGGACGCCACGGTCGTGGCGACGTGTGGGTCCTCGAGTTCAGTGTTGGGACCCCCAGTAGACCTGAGGAGGGAAGTGCGAGGGAACGTGCGGGTGAGGTGGTCGTTCTGGACGGTCGAGAAGGAGGTTTTAGGTGTCGGTGCAGCCACACGACGGTAATGTGCGGGGAGTCCGACCCGGAGAACTGTGGAGAGTGGTAGACATGTAACACGGAGGGGGGCTGGTGGTAGGGAAAGTAAAGGGTGTTTCGACGAGACCCCTTTCCCACCGGGAAGTTTACAGTCCTACTAACACGGTGAAAGGATAAATGAAGGGTGACAGACCTCCTACCCCGAAGGGTCCACCGAGTCACCATTTCTTAGGTGGTCGGTTACATCCTCTGTGTCCTCTGTACCCAAATTAGGGACCCAGTCCTTCTAGGGCACTTCGGTTGTTGGATGAGGTCACAAGAACGGACCCTTCAGGGTACCTGTCTCCTCGGACCGTCCGGTGTCACGTGTCCCAACGTTTCTTACTCTGTACTGACTTTCCAACCTGTGTGTGTACGGACCTCCTGTTCCCGACGACTTCGGTGCCTGTCTTACTCTGACCCACGTACCTACAGAAACTAGACCCATGGTGATCTTGCGTACTCCTCTTCCCCCACTGTCTCCTACTCTACTGACCGACCGTAGTAGCTGAGCTACCTATACTCAAACTCATTTGAGGTCCTGAACCACTGCCTGTCCCACCGGACCGGACAACGTCAGGTACCCCAGCGTTTCAGCCTGCGTTGACTCGTTGACTTGACCTGACTTGACAAGGTGACGGGACCCGAGTGGAGGTATGACGATACGTGTCTCGGTTTGAAGGGAGTCCAAACTCGGTCCTACCAGACTTCAGAGGGACAATGTCTTCGAATCGGATACGGGACACTCCACCGTGGTCCCTCTCCCCACGACGTGGTTCTTGTATTCGTTGTGATCGAGTACCAGTCCGTCGCCCGTCTCTTCTTTCTCCGAAGTCCCCTCTTTCGCGGAGTGAGGACTGTCCGACACGTTTTGTGACCTCTTTTTCCGACGGACGTGATTGACCCTTCCGTGTCCGGTACGAATACCTCGGCCCTCCTCAGCTCCTTCGTACATTTATTAAGACAGTGAGGCATTCCGCCATCTACCGACGACGAGAATCTCCCTAGGTACTTCATTTGTTCTACTTTACTCTTGGCCGCTAAGCGTCCGTCTCCACAACCTATTCTCGCGTCGAGTCTCCGAGACGGGAGGAACAGTGTTAGGATGTCCCGAAGACAGCTAAGGGACTTTCGGATGCGTGAAGGACGGGTGTGATTAAAAGGGAAGTTCGGAGCGTATCTGAGCTGCTGCGTGGGTGGGGCTCGAACTAATCCCTGGGACGGTAATGGGTAGTGGAGAATGGGACGAAAGAGCGTCGTTTGCTGACCTCACAGACGACCGGACCGTGGGTATGGTGTGGGTCGGGTCGCGGACGTGCACCGCCAAACTGAGTCCTTGTCGACGCGCGTCTTCCGCTCTCCCGGGAACTGAAACCTGTGTCTTGGAGGCTCCGGAGGCGTCGTTGGGACTCGTGTACATTGGTCGGGACCCAAAGGTCCTGGGGCTCCACGTGCCCAGACGTAGAGACGCGTCCGCGCCAGACTCCCCGCTGGGCGGGGTGGGTCCGGGGCGGGCGACACGAGGTGGGTGCGCCCGCGTGTTGCGGGCGGGCCCGGGCGTAGAGACGCGTCCGCGCCAGACTCCCCGCCAGGCGGGGTGACTCCGGCGCGGGTGATGCGAGGCGGGTTCGCCCTCGCGCGGCGGGCGGACGCGGGCCGGAGGAGGGCGACGACCGCGGTCCTCAGCGGTCTGGGCCACCCGCAAGCGGGTCGCTAAGGCGGAAGGGGAAGCGTTCCGGGCCCGGGGCCCCCTGAGTGGCGCAGGGGGCCCTGGACGTCTAGGAGCCCGGAGGCAGCAGCGGTAGCCGGGTCGCGGTCCCACAGGTACGCTGGGGTCCGGGGTTCGCCGTCCCGGACAGTCGGGGGCTATCGCCGGTCCACGGCGGGAGGACCGGGTCGGGGCCGACGGCTCCGGTGCGGGAGACGCGAGTGCACGGGGTTCCCTCGGTTATTCCACGACCCCCGCCCCACGGCGGTCCTTGAGCGCTCGAGACCGACCGCGCCGCTGTCCGACCTCATCGCCTCCGGTCTTGGACTCCTTTACTCCCCTAAAGGAGGGATCCAGCAACTAAGACAGTGAAGAGATCAGTGACAGTGAGGGGTTCCAGTGACTAAGACAGTGAAGCGGCCAGTGGCAGTGACGGGATCCAGCAACTAAGACAGCGAAGCCACTGACACAGCCGGAACCCCGAGATCTCTTGGACAAATCCCAAAGAGGTACTAAGCTGAACCCCGGACACCAACTCCCCTCGCGGGCGGAGGGGAGAACACTATCCAGCGACTCGGGGCAGACGGCAGCGACCAACCGACTATCCACCGCGTCGCCCGGATAGTCTCCCCTCCTCGCGACCGCAGAGACCCTCAACATCAGGAACCCTCAGGTAGAGCGAAGGCCCGCCCTAGGTGCGAGGCCCCGCATCACAGGAGGTCAGTCCATAACGGGCCACGTGACACCGAAGAGCAGGTCTCCGCTACCCTTGTGGGGGCCAAGAGACTTCGGCGTCAAGACTCGACGGACCCGGGAGCCCGGCACGCCTTTCCCGTACGCTCCAACACGACGGTCGCCGGCAGCACACCACACCCTAAGCCCAGCACACGGCAGGGTGGGCGCCTTGGGACCCGGATCGACGCGGAGGGCGAAGAGTCCCGCGTCTCCGAGTCCTCAGGCGGTCAGATAGGTCCGACCTGGCACATGGGGCGGCGCCTCGGGGGCGAGTCAAGACGTCGTGTGGCAGCTCGGGCTCTAGGAAAGACGAATTAATTTCAACCATATTCGATTAGGAAACTGTCACTACCCGACTACCCAGACAACCCCGTGCAGACAGAGACCCTGTCTACAAGAAAGGACAAATTTCTCCCTACACGGGGGTTCCACGGGGTGTCAGCATACATGACTCGAGATTGACTGAAAATGACAAGACAATCAAATGACACATGTTACGTTACTAGACTATATACATATATGACGTCTTACTAGTGATCTTACTCCACGTCAATTGTATAGGTTGGGGAGTGTATCAATGTAACACACACACGCGCACACGCGCACACACACACACACACACACACACCATACTTACCAAATCTTGGATGAAAGTTCACAGAAAGTTTATGTGTGATGTCGTTACAATTGATATTAGTGGATGACATATAATGTTCGGGTCTTGAATTAGTGGAACATTCCTGACAGTCGACTCACACCGTGTCTAGTACTTGAGGAATAACGGTTTAAGTCTGAGTTTAACTGCTTTCATCCCTTTTGACGATCTGGTAAGTCCACACTGAAATTTTTTAGGGAATGTTAATATGTCACCTTCACTCTTTATCTAAGTTCCCTAATCTAGACTATCTGTCTCACGGACTTCTTGATACCTGTCTCCAAACACTGTAACATATCCTCCGTCCCTAGTTCTGGTAGGGGTTCTTTTTCTTTACGTTTTTCCGTTTTACCAACAGAGAATGTGTATCGACACTTCTCTTCGCTTTCCGTTTCCTCATTTCCTTTCTATATGGGTATACTTACGTCTCAAGGTTTCTTATCGTTTCTCTCTATTCTTTCGGAAGACACTAGTTACGTTTCTTTCTCTCCTTTTGTTACCTTACCCTTTCTGATCTCTAGAGAAGTTCTTTTAGTCTCTATGGTTCCCTTGTAAAGTACGTTTCTACCCGTGTTATTTCCTGTCTTTTCCGTACCTGGATTGTCTTCGTCTTCTATAATTCCTCTCCACCGTTCTTATGTGTTTTCTTGTGTGTCTTCTTGACATGTTTTTACTAGAAGTGCTGGGTCTATTAGTGTTACCACACTAGTGAGTGATCTGTAAGACCTTACACTTCAGTTCACCCGGAATCCTTCGTAGTGATACTTGTTTCGATCACCTCCACTACCTTAAGGTCAACTCGATAAAGTTTAGGACTTTCTACTACACTTTCACGACGTGAGTTATACAGTCGTTTAAACCTTTTGAATCGTCACCGGTGTCCTGACCTTTTCCAGTCAAAAGTAAGGTTAGGGTTTCTTTCCGTTACGGTTTCTTACGAGTTTGATGGCGTGTTAACCAAAGTAGAGTGTGTGATCGTTTCATTACGGGTTTTAAGAGGTTCGTTCCGAAGTTGTCATGCACCTAGCACTTGAAGGTCTACAAATTCGACCTAAATCTTTTCCTTCTCCTTAGTCTCTAGTTTATCGGTCGTAGGTAACCTAGTAGTTTTTTCGTTTTCTCAAGATCTTTTTGTAGATGAAGACGGAATAACTGATACGGTTTCGGAAACTGACACACCCAGTGTTACTTCACACCTCTTAAGACTTTCTCTACCCTTATGTTCTGGTGGACTGGACGGAGAGCTCTTTGGATATACGTCCAGTCCTTCGTTGTCAATCTTGACCTGTACCTTGTTGTCTGACCAAGGTTTAGCCCTTTACTCATGCAGTTCCGACACATAACAGTGGGACGAATAAATTGAATATACGTCTCATGTAGTACTCTTTGCGACCCGACCTTCTTCGTGTTCGACCTTAGTTCTAA